>AXCO02006268.1:0-16726 GCA_000473525.2 Anopheles melas | reverse complement strand
TAGCGAGATATTGGAGTAGCAGCAGTAGAAGAAAGCAGGCACAGAAGCAGATTGGTTTATGATTTACGATTGACATTTTCTGTGTTTCGAAAAAGGCTCTAGCGGCGCGTTGGCAGCTACAAGACACCATGCTAGGCCAACATTCGTTTGACAAATGACAAAGTCTTGTATGTGTGTGTGTGTGTGTGTATTCTGACCCGAAAAAGAATGAAAACCGACACGACCTAATCTGGCTCAAGGGCCCAAAAAGGAAAAGGATTATCGCCATTGTTTCGTTATGGCTTTGAATTATTTACAATGCGACTTCTTGGCGTTGCCTATCACTACACTCTAGTGAAGCAATCTCGTTTATTGCGATATTAAGATCTTCTCTTTGTGTATCTTTCGATTGCTGCAAAGAAGGGACAAAAAGAGGTCAAGCTCGCGAATCGCGTGTTTCATTCGAACGGCAGAATTCGCGTCCGTTGGCAACATTGAAGTGCATTATTGCTCAAGGTTTTCGCTTCAAACTTATATTCTGCAGACGTTGTTGAAGAGCTGACCTTAGCCGAGGCGTTTCGCGTGTGATCGCAACATGTCCCTCTGATCGTCACTATGGTCATAGTGCACCAGCGCCGATATTCGTTTCGGTAAAGTCTGTTGCTGTTTGCTGATGCACGTCTGTATTTTCCTTTGATAAGCACATTTATCCGTTGCATGCATGCATCCCGGACTGTCGGATGACTGTGTTTGTTTGACGTCTGACGGTGGGCGGAATTTGAGACGGTCGCACTAAAAGTTTAAACAACTGTAGAATGCAACGCGCGTGTTAAATGTGCTGCACAAAGGCATTTGATAAGCATCGTTTGTTCTTAGTGTACAATGGAATAGAGAAAGAAGACACAGACGTTTCAGGAGAAATGGTTGGCGAATCGTCTTCTGTTGGTGTTATGTATGTTGCAAATCATGTTGCAGGTTTCTTAAATTTAGAATGGACATGCAGTAAAACATACTCAAAATACTCCATGCATAGTATCAACATCAACAGCTTAGTTTCTCCACTAACCATTAAAGTAACTAGCAGCTTATCTCGCTTTTCCAATAGAATCGCGTGGTAAGCTCCATCGATCTGAATCTCATCTTTTCACACGCGTGCAGCTTTATTAGCACATCGTTTATACACGCTTAGAACATTCAATCTGTATTGATCCAATTTTTCACTCATAGTTATGCTCATGTATATGTTGGTGGTGTAATGAATGTTAAATGGGTTTGGTCGGCGAGAGCAGTCCATAAAGATCTCTAGAATCGTAATGAAGGATGCGTTTACTACCGCATCTCATCAAACCGAATTATCTCTCAGTTAAACGCTACGGTATGTTTTCACTCAACCTCTGATGGATTTACCGGACGGATGGTACCGACCTGCTGGATCTTCTGTTACAAATGAGCTAATGCTAGTGGCTAGTGGAACAAGCAATCGTTTGTTCGTCCATATCCATCAAACGGAGTGGGTTAAAGGTAAACATAGCGTACCGGTGCGTCTGGTGGTGAAAAATACCCTTTCTGAAATGTCTATCGTGGTTTAATTTATTTCCTCACCGAAAACAGTTTTACGTCACAACTAACCCCCTTAGTGCCCTTGGACCATTGTGTATGTGCGTGTGTGCGTATATGTTCACGTTTCTTTAGCATGAAATCGCGTCCCATAAACACCGGTTTGTTTTCTACCTACAGTGAATGTTAGCAAGGATTTTGAAGAGGGAACCAAGAAGGCATGAAGGATTAGCGGGGGGATTCCCGTGCAGAAGGTAGCGTTTCGCAGCTTCAAGAAAACAGGTTTGTGCCAAGAAACAGGAGTACGGTTGAGCCTCCCGCTGTGTACAGTTTCGCGTCAATCCGTGCAAACCCACACACACACACAAATCAAGGCGCATCATCAAGGTGAAAGAGGAAGAGGAGAGAGAGAGAAGCTTTGAAGAGGAAAAAACCTTCCCCTATTTAGATGTAATCCATGCTGGTTATGGTCTGACTCTTTCCCTCACGCCACAATAACTATATAGCGAACCGGTTTCTCTTGCAAACGGCTGTTGTTTTGCAAAATGCTATCGTGATCGTCATAGGTTCGAATTCCAAATTCATCATATTTGATTTCGAATGTTTTGTAATGATTTAGCTGTAAACTTTCCTATTTTGTCAATTGATTGGAGAAATCGATGGATTTTTATTTGCAATTTGCCATAGCGTTTCTGCTGAACATTGTTAGTCTTTAAGAAAACCAGATCGCTAGCGGATACAATAGAGCCAGTTTCTCAAGTAAACTCGATGGGCGCGAGCGGCCGTCTTTACATGTCTACTTCACGCATTCAACGCATCCAGGGATAAGATCTCGATTCCGATCAGCACTGGCCCATTGTTGTTGTCTATTGACAAAGGCAGTTATAAAATCTTTACGAAAACTCTCCTGCAAACGTTAGAATCGCATCCGATCCGGCAAATTCGGTATCGTCCTCGCTCCGGAGCTAGTCCAAGCGGCTCTGCCGGAGGTAATAATCGTAAGCTAAAACGGCAAGTCAGTTGGCTCGACTCGGTAATTGGGTGCCGTAATCGTCGTTAATGACGTTGGAGTACATTGGACGGAAACGGCCGGCCGCGTAACGAGTGTTTGGGGAACCGTTTAGTGCCAAACACTGACGTATACGAGTATTTTGGGCCGGCTGGGTCGGTTTGGGCGCGTGCGACCGACCATCGTACCAAACGTGTCACCTGAGAGTTACCAGCAAGAAGTGTGTATCGCGTTTCCAATTCGATTCAATTTCATAGTTGGATCAATTTAATGATAAGGCACCAAAAGAAGGCACCGTTTGCTAGAGCGTTTTAAATTAAGGGTGATAACGACTTCGAATATTACGATAATACGAATTCACTTAGAAACAAAATACTAACTATAGGCTTATAATCGTCCTTAATATGGTTAACCATTGAGCACCACTCGAAACTTACCCCAGGACGTTCCGTTGCGACCAAGGACCGTACCCTTGTCGGAGTTGTAGAGGAAACGGTGGAACGGAATCGGATCCGGTTTCCTTCGCATGAACGTTTCATGCTCGGGCTCCGGTACGGAGGTTGTAGCCGGCGATCGGGACTTGGACATGGTCGGATATTAAACACAGCCTAACACTCTATATGCCACAGCTAATACTGCGAACCGAAACGATAGACGACTATTAGATAGCTGTCAGACGGTTAAAAATCTATAGCGATCACTAGTACCAAGAGGGCTAGACATTGTACCAAGTTTTCAGTTCACAGAGGGGGACAATCGAGTGCACTCATTTGAACAAGCGAATCACATAACCACAAACAAGTGACAGGTTTAATTCGAACGATGGCTTTCGTACGTCACCGGCATCACAAAAACGTGGTGCAAGGACATGCGAGTCGGGCGGATTCTATAATAATCATCCCCTTCTGAGCGGGCACTGTCCAAAATTATACTTTTGATCTCAGACGCACGCACGGTAGCATTCATAGACGAAGATCACTGGTTCGTTGTTGTTTGTTGGCGTGCCAAGAGCAGAAAGGTGACATAAACGGACGGATATAATGTGGTGTGGTGTACCGGGGAGTTGGTGAAGAACAATAATTTAAATTTACATTTTATTTCAGTTCCCCACACGTTTGCGGCACTCAACTTGATACACACATTCACATCGCCAGAAACATATTCTACCCCTTAAGCACACACTCGCGCGTACACTCACACACAAACGCGTTCATGAATTTATTCTTGCCGCACGAAAAGGGAGACTTGTCTTAACGACTGAAGCAACGCGACAAAGGGCGCGGCATTTAAGGGAGGCAAAGGTAGAAACGTCTGGGGTGGACGTCCGTTCATGTCTGGGGTGGATAACGATGTCCTTGAAGTGTTCTGGTTTTAAGACTATTTTATTTTTTGTTTACACAGTCCAAAAAGTCTGATCATGAAAATTGTCAGGAAGGAATATCAAGGCGTTTTCTGATCGCACAGGAGCCACCGCAGGTAACAGCATTTACATCGAACAGGTATCGAAAGGTAAAGGTATTTGAAAGAGTAAAAGGGAGAGAGCGAGAGCGAGATAAGGCGTTGGTAATGATCGATCGTTTTACAGCACAACGCTTCAAGTGGCATCTTTAAACAGGTATGGACAGCTTTACGCAGGTAAAGATCGTACCAGTAACGCTCATCTAAACATAGAGCAAAAAACCCCAATAAGACTAGAACACAATTGATATCGTTTTGGTGAGAAATTAAACGCGCCAAGCTCCGATTATGATTATTTTTAAACGCGTTCCCGGGGTTCGGCTTTTAGACGGGTGTTACTTGGCGCTCTCCCCTCTTTACTTCGCAACCCTGAATCATGGCCCACGACACACTTTAACTAGGCGGGGTCGATGAGTAGCGATGTGTTGAGCACTGGCGGTGTGGCCTTTGGCAAAGGCATAAGTATTTTGCCGATTCGCGATTTCAACGCACGCACTCACGCACGCACCGTCGGGCCTTTGACGTACGGTTCAACTGTTGGCGAAATTGTGCTCGATAATAATTGCCCACTCGTATTGCACTGTCACGTTTTTACACAATTTGAAGCATTTTCAACATGAGCGAAACATTAAAACACATTTTCTTAGTTCCTAATACTAACGATCACTACAGGCGATGATGGCCAATGCTAAACCTATTCGAACAGATATGGACACAATGAAGGCATCTATCCTATTCTAAACCCAACTGAACCCTTTATGGAACAATGAACTAGCTGATCGCCACTGATCACAGAACACAATGTTTGATCTCGTAACGGAGACCAGACATCAACACACCTTCCGAGAGCGACCGACCGAGAAGAGCGTCTCTTCGGTTCGAGAGTAAATTATAAAAGTGTTTGTATTGGGCCCAGACGCTAGCGTGTCGAAAGTGAGATACGCACTATAGGGCAGTGTCGCTTAGCAGGTGGTATGTGCAAGTGTGTTACTGTGTAAATATGAAAACGATAGCTTGTAGGATTTGTAGGACGAATTCATGATTAATTGCAATATATCCAGATATTTATTATTTAAATCATGGAATGGAACAGAATAAGTATAAAGGATTCTAATAAAAAAAATTATCAACTAGAACATTTGGATAACATAAAGTGATAAAATAACAGTAGCTTGTTTGTAGTGGAAAAATAAACCGATTCTTGAAATACAAAAATCACAACAATAATGTTTATTCATCCCAGCAAAGCAATTAAAGTAGAGTATGATATTGATTAAAGAGAACTATGATAACAACCATAGCCAGGCTAATTTCGGCTTCATTTTTACACACCATTTTCAATTGATTTTGCACTCATTGATGGTTGTATTACCAAACACATGTAACATTATTCTAATTTACTTTACCATTTTCGTTTGTTTAATTAATCAGCACGTTTGCTAAGTCTGACGCATGTGGTTTTGATCACTTCGTTTCGCAAATTGGTAATGCCTAGCGTTAAAAATAAAATAAATTTTATACTTTTTTTATGAGTTTGTCCTATAGTTATTCATTTGTAATTGTGTACGAGTGAATGAAAGAGCTATCGATTGAAACGAGATGGAAGCATATTTCTCCGAACTGAACCGAAGTTTTCCGATGTTAAACGTGGCTAGGGTGCAAGAAAGTTGAGCACTACTATTTATATTTTCAAGCAAAAAGGGTATTATTTATTTGTGTATGTTCGGTTGAGCTACAGTGAGCTACAACGTTACCAGAATGATGATGTTATTGTTGATATTTGTTTTGTTTTGTTACTAGCGTGATATATTCACTTGAAATGGTCGTAAAATTTCAACATTAAGAAATAAAGAGCCTGAAAACTGTGTAATAAATAACCGGAAAGGCAAAGAGCTTAACATACTGATTTTGTTTGTATCAAAGTTGGTGTAATTTAAAGACTAATTTCATAAAAGCAACTTTATGTTATAATTCTACACTCTATGATTAAGATTCAGAAGGGGCAGTTCCGTTGTACAGTCATCAACTCGAACGACTCAATAATATGCCCGTCATGGGTTCAAGCCTTGAATGGTCCGTCCCCCCGTAGCAAGGATTGACTATCCGGTTGCGTGGTAATGAATTTAGTCTCGAAAGCCTGTATAGGCCGGCATGTCCGCATAGGACGTTATGCCAAATAGAAGAAGAAGAATGATTAAGATATCAAGCAGCAATGAACGCTTATGGAACAGATAATAAGCTAACAAATTAGTCATGATCTACAACTAGATAGTTCCAAGATAACAACCAGCTTTTGCACTATCCCTTTAAATGTATACCCTTGTTTTGCCCGAGCAGAAATAGACAACGACAATATTACGTATTACAGCGTAAACCCTTTTCGAGTTGTGTCGTTCCTTGGATATTAAAAGAAAAATACCATCGCTTTCTAATGCTGTCTGAAAGGCAGAAAATAGCACAAAAGAGCGAAGACATCAGTCGCCTCTGTAAGCTTCCGTATCACACGAAACAGCAGGAAGTAGGCATTGGTCCATAACCCTTGATCCTTTCACTGCCGGAACGCTAACGCTTAGGAGCATAAAATTCAATACCCAAGCTTCGGCCGTTACTTTGCCCAGCATCCATTATTCAAATGAAAGTAATTTTGCATGCACACCCATTCCGGTCCGGATCACAACAAACGGCCAAGCGCCGCCATCAGTACGGCGCAATTGCGGTGGTGGAAAACGGAACATTTCGAGGTGCGGGTTGACCTGCTTTTCCGAACCATTCTGTAGTGAGCCACACGGTTAGAACATGCTTTCACTATTTCGATTATTGGCACTGATAAGGGTTGAATCGGATGGGGTCGCTGACAACTCTTTTAGTGTTTCGTGTCCGTGTCCGTGCGTTCAATGGACGGGGATGGGTTCTCTCGCATCCATACGCATGTTTCCGGTACGTTCTCGTTCCGGAAAGGGTATGCAATATATGGGAAAGTTTTGTCAAACCCTCCAACAGCACAGCACGTGTTAATGGTGGTGAAAATATTGTTTGAAGTATTATTTAGTCAACTGTGATGCTTTAAATGATTGAGGTTGGATAAAGAATTGTCCTTTAACATGCAGGAAGTAAACATTTAGTCAAGGTCCAAAGCATAGTCATAATCAATATCAATGTGAAATCATATGAATTTTTGTTTTTTGTTCTGAGAAAACATGAATAAGTATCACTTACACCAACTAGACGGCGTGCGTCCAAAGATGGCTCCTTCTTCTGAATTCCATAGGAACAGCTGAAAGCTTTGCGCCGTACTCCGATTGTTCGGAGTTCGGTAATACTGCTGGAACTGGTCGAACGGTTCTTCTACTGGCTTCGGCATGACTGTATTTTAAATTTTTATCACTGGCACTGTCACTTGGAGTATAGTGAGTCGACTAAACTATTGTATTCCATTTTCGCGCATAAGAAGAAGACAAAGAAAAGTAAGTAGAAGATCATAAAGTTAGCTTGAATTTGGTAAAAATTTCTAATTCTAGATGGCTTCAAACATAAACAAAGCTATTTTCATGTGACCTTTAAAATATTTTATGACTACACGTGGTTTATTCTTGTTTTTTTCTATTAGCAAACATTAAATGAAAAGGAAAAGAATGCACTGGGCCATATATTGGCCCTTTGCTTCTTGCACGATGATGTCATAATGCTTCTTTATATAGTCACACAGTTTTTTTCATCTTGTTGCAGTAAAACAGTATGCAGAAAGAACAGCGTCTCCAAGTCTCGGCACTTCTGGCACACGAGTCGAATGTTGCAAAGGACTTGCTATGTTTCACGTATTGTGGCACACTTATGGCATGCAAATCACTGTGCCAAGGAGCAAGAAGTCTCCATGGGGTTCACTGTGTTGGATTTTTCATAGCATTACATACACCAAATTTTGCCTCATTGACACACAATCCAACCGTATCACACATCACAGTATTTTTAAAGCACATGAATAAAGAAAGACCCACCACATGTTCCTAATTTTATTATGCTTAATATTAACAAATTTCACTGTAGAATCTCTTAACAATATAATTTCCATAACATAAATTTCACTGTTGTATAACGCACATATTTTACACTTATTCTACTAGCACTTTGTGGAACGTGATGAACAACACTGTTAATCAAGTACAGATATCTCTAAATTTTAATAAAAACTAGAACACACACTTAAGACCCACCGATCGTGCAACGTTCGCGGGACAATGCAAGATGGAATCCAAGACGTTTTACTACCGATTGTGCGAACGATCAAGAACCGACTGAAGATGTTTCGCTCGCTCGATCGTATCGGAGGTGGCTTGGGCTGGCCTGTCCGTGGTGACCGCAAGCGTAGCTGGAACTGGAGCCCGGCCAGTAAATGTGGCCGTCCCGATCGTGACAGTGGTGTAGGACAGCGGGCGAACCAGTATGGACGATCCTCAAGGGAAAGTGTTGCACCGAGTGCGGCGGATTCAGCGCAATCTTCTAATTTAGGAAATGTGCCGTACAATGATGAGCTTAAACGAGCGGTAATTTATTACGGTAGCGCAGGGCAGTGGTTTTAGGGATGATGGAGGATTCGCTGCTGGCATCGGGTCGGCGAGGTAGCCGTGTTTTTGCATAAGGTAGCAAAGAAGACAAGGGGCAAGCGCTTGAACAGGAGGATTAGAGGGCTATGGCGGATCATACCGGAACGTGATAATATCATCATGTGCGGTTGACGTAGAGTGCTAGTGGTCGATCGATGTGCTAGAGAGAGAATCGACACTATTGTGTGTTTTTAAGATTGGACTTAGCGAATGAATTAGATCGAAATATAAGATAAATAAGATTTATCTATAGCTCGCAGTCTCTAGGCAGTTTTCTGCTTCCATACATTAATTCTAGGTAAACGAAAACATTTATTTTAAATTTAGAATAGATATTTTATTTTTCTTATGCTTTAAAAAAAATGTATCAACAACAGCAAATTACTGATTATATATTTTCCAGACAAAAAGACGGCATCCGTTCACTTAGCCTCACTAACCTAGAGATCGCATAATCAAGAGCACATGGAAAGTGTCAACCTCATTCGACACGGCGTTGATTGTGACCGTGTTCCCGCCATGAATACCAATTTCTCCACGCGTCGCTCGTGCCGTGCGCTACTGCCTGAAGGCCACCGGTCTAGAACTCCGTCAAATGGACAAGCGTTAGATAAGGTTTGCGGCGCTGTTCTAGCCGGTACCTTCTTGGCCACCGGAGGTACGTTCAGATGGTAGGCACATAAATTTTTCAGACCATCCGTAATTCACACTTAACACCGACGGCACGGTCCACGTACTCCAACTCCTCCCGAGCGTTTCGCTATTGCTGTGTATCTGACTACCAGCGGGGTTGCTTGCCGCGGTCGCCAACGGCTAGAGCAGCACAACCATGCAACCGGACGAGGATGATCATATCAGCATGATGATGGTCAGTTTGCGATATGCTCGGCTTAAGTGAAATGTCTTTTCTTTTAATCTCACTAATCTCGAGCACTTGGCTTAAAGCCTGGCCCAGTATGGCCGGTACTGTGTGTGTGAGTATGTTTATGTGTCGATTTGGCCACAGCTTCTAGCCGGGGGCAACATTGAAGCAGGATGTGCTCATATATTGACAATGGGTTTATGCATGTGCACACATTTGGTTTGTCAATAGGTGATTTCCGCTCCGCCCACTGCCACGGCACTCTGCTCGACGAGTGTCGCCAACAGGGCTAGAGCTCATCGCTGATAGCATAAAGCTGGTGCAAAGCTGAACGGTGCTGTTGCCGGAGCAAAGCAGTGTTGAATGAAATCTAATCTGATCAATGCATGAGTGAGGTGTGCGTGGGGTTGATCGGTTGGGATGTATGACGCATTGTGATATTAATTGAATTATAGAAGATGTAGCACGATACCTGCGATGATGTAATTACGAGATCAAATGAGAGAAAAATATGCATGAAAAAAGTTTCAATGATGGCCAATTTTTTCCTCCTTTCCCCTCATAACATTTGCTCGGAGACTACATCGAGATTAATGGAAAGGTTTACGAGCACACTTCTAAAATATCTTTGAAGAGTAATATTATAATTGAGCTCATTACATAATGTGCTAAAATTAAGCCTTGTGAAACACTAGCTTCATTCGCTATGGAATGTGCCATGAATTTAGCAACGGTACATTATATTTATACAATGCACTGTACATCACAGCACGCGCACAGTGGTACTGCGCATGTCACAGTGGGAAGTAATCGTGATTCTTGAGGACAGATTTTAAATAACATATGTATGTGGTTCATTCACTGTTTCAGAAGCTATGCCTTGGTAGTTATTTTTCCGGTAAAATGTCAAAAATACATTCAAAGGTCATCATAAAAAACACTTTCAAAAAATTGAAATTCTATTACACATTTGAGCAGTTTTTGGTTTCATTTTAAATAAAAAATACTTTATTTTCCCCCTTTTTATGCTTCCACACTTTCTGCTATGCCTGTGAGAGTGTGTATGTGTGAAAGTGTATGTGTGTATTGCCGTTCTGGTTTTAGTTTTCGCCTGTCCAATAGTTGCGTGGAGAGCTTAGACGTAGACCTCTCCACAGCAGATCAGGGTGTTCGGGCGCATCCCGAAGCTTTCTTGTTTAACTAATAACCTTCCTATATATGATTTTGTTTTAAATTGTATAATAGTTTAATATTAATGATAATCATATTACAGTGAAATGTATAATTATCATAAATATAGTCATTTGTTTCTTGTTGGTGATGCTGCATCTGCTGCTGTTTAGTGTGTTGAATGTTAGTTGGCTTTGCAATGTTGTTCTGTTCCGTTATGGGATGAAAATGTTCTAATCGACTCCCCTTGTCGGAAGGCTAAATAAGCAACCAGCTCGCAATAGATGAAATTAGTTTCCACGGTGTATTAATGTTATTCGCACGCTTTTCCTCTTCCGCTTTGGATGACAAGAGTTTGGGTATTTTAAATCGCAAGAATCCGTTTGATCACCGTTTTAGTACCACCGTCATTCGTATTCAACTTCTAGGTTTGGTTTGGGTTAGTAATTGTCGTTAATTTCAGTTAGAACCGAAGGCTTTGTTCATAAAACTGAAACACGGTAAGACAGCAGCATCGGAATTCAATGAAACATGGGTAAAGCTTTTTAAATTGTGACCCGCATATGGGATGGGGTATTTCGACTGGTTAAATTTTTGGTTTTGCGTTGTTTGATTGTTGAAACAGAAAACAGAGGAGAAGAGGGGCGTTTAAATGCATCTGTTTGCTAGTTACAGTTCTCTTCTCATGATCGACTAAACACACACGATCGTTCTATATGTTGCCTCATCATCTGGCGAAGTAGCACACTATGTATCTATGAAACAGCATTAAATAATTAACGTTCGAGTAGCTATCGGCACTCTTGCTTGCTTACACTGGTGTATCATACAAACTTCCGGCAGCGTTGTTGCCGTACTGCTCTAACAGACAACTTGGCCGGGCCAATGGCTGGGCGAAAAGTATCACATTTTTACACGAATGCACTCTTGCACACAATCTTTCCATCCCATGGGGGTTGCATTTGTCTCTAACACACTTGCTGGAGCCTCTCAGCTCAGGAGCATAGTAAAACGGTTTTGCTAATAATTTTCTTCGTACGGGGAGCAGTGTCTAGCACGTATAAAGTGGTAATGAAACGTATTGAACCAAAACATCAAATCAAACGAACAGTTTGAAAACTATTCACAACTAGCAAAGCGAAACGTAGAGTTTAAATGAGTGGAAATCAAGAACTCGATTACAGTTAGTCTGCTACCTTAAGTGTAGCTAGTGTTCTCTTAACTTACAAATGTTTACTCCTCGCTCATCAGTGCAATCCTATTTTTCCTTATTTATTTTCTATGTATTCTTTTTTTTATCTCAAATTTACAGATATTTCACCACTACCACTTTTATGCAGTTCTGTTATCAATAATACCATCGTTATTAATTACTTTAACTATTTGCTCCGTTCGTTTGCATGTGTAGAATAATTATTTTGCGTTCGGTTTTTGCGGCAAAAGATTAAACTGTAGCTCTGTAGAGGGCTTGACATTGCAATCCCACATCAGTGATTGCAGTTTTAAATGGATGTGTTGCAGGTTCGTTTTAATTTCAACGGTTTTAACGTACTTGTTTTCTCTTAACTAACGATCCGATGGTTCGCTGTGTCATCTAGGCTTTTCAATTTTTTTTTATTAAGTAATTTCATTTTCTTGTGTTTAATATATTGTTTTCACGCCCTTGCAACATAGTCGCACATTCGCTGGTTTGTTTTGCGATTGATTTTCGTTTATATAGTTATTTCCTTTTTTTTCTAACTAAGTTAATAGCTCTTATATTTATCAAACTGTTTTAACGCTCTCGCTTTCGTTTGTCATTAGTTTAGTTGAATCGTCAATTATCGTTAGAGAGCAATGTATGCAATGGTATGAGAAAGAAACACTAAACGAAACAGAAAGCAGGAATCATTTTTGAAATGTGATAATACTTTGTTGAGCAAATCAAACAGTTCAATATGAATCTGCACAACAAAACTTATGGAGAAAACCCCTTTGAATTTAACTCTTTACTTATGTTTTGCTCAATTTTTCCAACTCATTGGCGACCAATGATTTGTTCGGCAGAGTTCTCTATGCCTTTATGTACACAGTTCATTTTTCAGTCATTTTGTTTTGGAATGGAAAATAGGTGAATGCTTACCTGCTTACTTCGCTTTGATTTTTTCTGTCTGGTGAATTACATTATCGTTTGGTCTTTGCTTCAATATTTTCTTTTCATTTACCTCTAGTTTTACTTTGCTTTTATGTAAAGAAGAACGAGTTTTCTTGTTGTATGTTTTTTGTTTTATTTCTTACTCATGTGTTTTATGTTTCAATAACCGCTTTGCTTCCAACTCCCAACGATTGCTCCGAAATTGGCTCCCTAAAACATGATAGTCATTTCTATTCGCTCTGAATTTGTTTTTGTCTCGTGTCGCTTGCTATGGCAAATTGCATTGCTTTGGACTTTGGATCTTCATTTACTTTTCCGTTTTTTTTTTATACTAACGCTCTTCTGTCTGACCCTGTGTATAGAACGAAATGAAATTTCCGGCACGGGTGTTTCGCACGCGGCACGCGTTTTGTTTCGTTAGAGTTTGAAGAGTATGATTACTTATGAACAATAGGAAATGGAAGGGGGAGAGTAAATAGTATAATTAGAAAGCGTTGGAAAGGAAAAAAGATTTATCTTAGTGTGAGTTGATTAGGGTGTGGTGGCAAACTGCCCATGGTTTGCAGGGACCGCTACATTGGCAGCCAAAAAATGTTCGTCCCGCTTATACTGTTCCCACTGGTTTTTATTTGGATAGTTTCTTAAATACCGCTTCACTTACATAGCGCATAGTTAGGAGGTGTTGTTTGTATGGGAGTATGGAAAGGAACAATTGATGTTGAATGATAGATGTTATGAAAATGGAGCAATACGTTCAACTGCAAGGGGAAGCAAAAGTAACAAGTTGTTGGAAATCTGTTAGGCTCACTGGAAGGACTCACAGTGTAGAAAGAGCGGATGGATTGGTTCAGATGTTGACAGAATACATTCCTTTGGCTGATTAACTTGGGAGAGTGAGTTCACGAAAAGGAAATCGACGTTATGGGTGAAGGATGAAGAAGAATGTGATTTGACCTGTAAATGACTCATTTTCAAAGCGGAAATAGATGTGTGTATGTGTGTCTGTGAGTGGGTATGGTTTCTATTTCAACACACGATAATACTTGCAGCAGCACACCTACCTATCCCCACTATCAAAAAGCACTGAACGTTTACAGAAGCATTACGACAGCGTGCTGGCAATTTGCTATCGGCTGTCCTTCGTTCATCAAGTCGGTAAGCTGAGCTGAGCTAACCTGAACTTTCGTTTGTTTAGAGTCGATCTGTTTAATTTATATATTACTATGTTCACTTCTTCGCTCGATCTCCCTCTTGCTCATCAAACATTACCTAAACCTAGTGCTACGCCTTGTGGAGTCTGGTTTGCTTTTCCCTATGCTTGCGTCTATATGTATTTATATTTATATTTATAGGGCTTTTCTATAGTTTCTTCCTCCTTTTGCTTTACCTATATACATAGAATCCAACAGTTCTGCGAAGTTAACAAACAGACGCCTCTGGCATTCTTGTGGTCGTGTAGGTCGTGTAGTTGGGTGTGTATGCTACCAGCTTGCTACATCGTTCGTCTGTCCAAAGTACATTGTCTACTTTCAGAGGAAAGCAGAGTGTCTTCTGTTGCAGTACTAGCACTCAGTTCACTCCATCAAAGTCCTTCAACAATAACCTAACAGTTGCGCCTTGATCCAAGTACTGCGCCGTGCTGTCTCTATAAGTGTGGATGGCTGGATTTCAGCAACGCTCATAGTCAAGTACACATAATTGACTATTTTAAATAAGTCTTCGGTAGTAGGTGTCAATAGCTATTCCGTATCATACACAAGTTCGTTGCTGTTTCAGTTTCAGTTGTGTATACCGGGGCCATTGGCGCTGGTGGTTCTGGAGGTGAAAGAAAGAGTGGACAGGCAAGGAGCAGCGAGGATTGCATCCTTTTGCCGCGCTTATCCTATTGGAGGCTGGAGACGCTTTTCCAACAAATACACCGAACATCATCGGAAGTTTCCAAAAGCGTCATACAAACGCCACATCCAGCGCGGTATCGATTGGCAGTCCGGTGTTTTCGTTCTTTGCGATCCTTAGTGGTAAATATTAAACCTACAAGTCTTGCAACACTGTTGCTGGTAACGGTGCAGTCTGCAAAGGCCCATGCTTTTTACATTTTTACAGTACCTCGACAAGTCTTTACACTCCGAAACTGGAAAGAGAACGGATTTCAGTGTTAATAAAGTCGTGCTGAGGAAGCTCGATCGTGGGTCGGAGGTTTACTCACGATTCGAAATACATGGTGGTCCTTTGCAAACTTTCATGACCGCTGGTCGGGGCAGCTCACGACACGCGTTGCCTGCCGGCTTTTTCGTGCCGTACCATACGCACTGTAGTATCCTGTACTTGATGCCCTGTCCTTCGCAGGCCGCATTACACTGCCGAATGAGAATGAGTAGCAGAAAAACGAAATGAATACTTTCCGGGCTTTTTATGTTGTCGAAATACAGTTACGAGACAAAACCTACATCTGACCATGGCTCGACACGCCAAACACCTTTGCACAGTTCGTTGTAGCACTCCTGCTTGGTGACGGGCTTCTCCTGGTCCTCGCACACCTTCTCGTCGCTACGCTCGCCATCGAACTGACAGTACACGTCACGCCGCTGGAGCGCCGTGTGCCACGAGAAGCACTTGGACTGCTGACATCCGCTCCAATCCGCTGTCACCCAGCGCGGACAGTCGATGTTGCCACATTTGTCGACCGTTTCCGGCACCGGCAGTCCAGCGTCCTCACAGAAGCTGTTGTCGACGGTGCGGCTGGAATTGCTCATCCGTAGCATGCAGTGGGCCGATCGGAGCTGAAGTTTAATCGAAAGTTAATACCACGCACTGTCAGATGGAAGGCAGCGTGTCTCATCGTACCTTGTACCCTCCCCCATTGGCACCGCATGTCTGTGAACACTCGGACCAGGGCGTTGTCATCCACTCGAACTCGTAGCCCTCCGTTGCCTGTCCGTCGTGGATCATTGGCTCGTCCACGGATTCACTGGTGTGGCGCGATTTCAGCAGCTGATACACGTTCATGGGCCTCGGTGGCTCCTCGTCCTCCACATCCCCTCTACCGATCGACCCATCGAACGGATCGTAGCCGCGCTCGGCAAGATACTGCTGTGCGTAGTTCTTACTGTTGCTGAATGTCTGAAATGGCCAAAGAAGCTATCATAGGAAAAGAAGCAAACGGACAAAAAAGCGAGATAGAGAGAAAATTAGTACGAACGCTGGGAAAAATTGTTATTGATTAGGACAAGAGCGTACAAAAAGGTGACTTAAAGAAGTGTTGCCGGGAAAAAAAATCGACCGACATTGAGAGGTGATTTATTTGGTGAGTTTTGTTGCAAAAATCAAAAGGTGCTTGGTGAAAGTATGCACTATACACAGATAACGAGAGAGAGAGAGAGAGATATAGATTGTGGGCGATTGGCTGTACACTTATACCCTTTCATCACAGTGCATGTGAGGTTGTGTTAGGCACGGGAGTTTGGAGCGTTATGATATGAGTGATGTGAAAATTGTCCTCCATTTATCAAAAACAACACTGCTTTTCCAGGTAATGAGGGCGAGATGAAAAATAAATACAGTTAGGTTGAGGAAAATTACCTATTTGTGTCCATGTGTGTATGCGTTAGGGTTACGGGAAGGAGGAAAGGATTGATACGGGTAGTGGCGACGGTTGGTAGGAAAAGAAGAAGGGAGAAAAATTCAAAGTATAATATCGGGTTTGTGCTTTACTATGATACGTTTGATCAACAACATGTCCTAATTGGGTGATTGCAATACGGTGTAATATAATAAAACATAACAACATACAACACAGACACAAACGAACGCTTCATGCTTACAGTACGGACAGGTATGGATGAAGCTTTCCCGCAACATAAAATATTTCCCCCGACAGCAATCAACTGTGGCACGAATTGCGAACCTCTGAGCGAGCGAATTTCGGAAACAAGCACAAAAATATATTTAAAAAAAAA
>AXCO02006267.1:0-16782 GCA_000473525.2 Anopheles melas | reverse complement strand
ACGAAATAGTGGAAATGTTTGTGTCGGTTTCGATGAGTAAGATATGCCCATTTTGCGAGCCTAGTCATTATTCTCAAACCTGCTTGCTTGCTACTCTTTTTTGGGCCTGTGTGGGTAAACATAGTATGTAATGTTTGTATGTGTAGGTGTGTGTGTGTGTGTGTGTGGGTCTAGGTCCTTGCACTTCGGTTCCTTTGGTGGAACGAGGTCGCTTAATAGTGATGATCGATCACATTTTCAACCGAGCCCATGGGATATGCGCATTGCAGAAACTGCGTGTATGTCGATTGCAGGTAGGGATTACCTGGAAGAGTAAAGCGTTTATTTTGGGTCAAATCGGTGTCCTTTTTATTGTTGTGACGGTGACGGTAGAAGCTGTATGGAGAGCAGCAGAGTGCTCACTTGAACTTGATTTTTTTTCTGCGTGTTTTGCGTTTCTTCTTCGGTTCATTTGGTTGCGGATGATTTGAAGTTGTTATTGTTATTTGCTGTTTAGCAATACATGATGCGACGTTGAATATGATATCTGAAGTTGTTGTTTGTTTTCTTTTTTGGCTAGTTTGTAAAGTTATGTGAAGTTCGTTTATGAAAACTATTGATACTGTTTCCAGCGATCGATGAGGTAGAAAAGCTTTGCTAACAAAACTTTGCTACGCTTGTTTGCTCTCCAATTAACGATTTTTGCGTTACAGATGAGTGTGGTACGAAGGTGAGCGAAACATGATGAACGCAATCAGACACGGGAATTGCAATCACTTTAAGTTTGTACAAAATATTTACATTTGAATCGTAAAAAGCTAATCAGTACCTGATCTGCAACCGTTGAATTGCGAGGGAAGAACGTATATGTTTGACATATTTACATGAACAATTTAACAAGACCTAGGCTTGCGCACACAATAGTGCTCACCACAAACATAGGCGTGTGGAAACCTTAAACCATTGTACAAGATTTGTACAAAAGATTTTGATTTTGAGCAATGCATAGCAATCATAAGGGGGAAGTTGTTTCATTGAAGACAATCTCACAATCCCGTCCGCTGCTAATTTATCAACGATATCTTCATGTTGATAGACAACATAATTGAGCTTATTTGGTTGTTTTTCAGCAGATTGCTTTTTCGGTGTTAGTCTGTGATGGCTGTTGACTGATTTGTTGTATTGATTGAAGATGAACGAAGTGACGAATTCGATGACGTTGGTTGGGTTCCTGAAGAATCCGCGACGAACATGGTTTGGTGGAGAGCGCATGATGAAGATAGACAGAGAGAGAGAGTGTGCGTGTTTATGTGTGTGTGATGAGACAGAGCAGAGTGCAGCAGCGTTAGATCGGCCAGCAAAACAGATCGTTGCGGACACGATCGAAAGAACGGCATCGATGTCACCGAAAAGAGTATAATACATCAGGGTAGTGAAAGAAGAGAAACAGATGCCAAGCAGGATGTGGTAGTGTGTGTTTTGGGAGGATGAAGCATTGGATGCATTAAACGTGATGAATATGATCGGTTAGGTTTGTGTGAGTAGTATGAAAATCGCGCCATGTATGTGGCGATGCAATGGAATGGAAAAATGCTTTCAGGGTTTTATTTTGTTGTTGTGATAAATCCAAACATATTGATAAAAAATGGATAAATGGTAATGGTGTATGCATGAGAATGGAACTGACGCTAACGGCGACGCAGTATAAAACACCGTGTAGGCCATGTGTTAATGGTGTAGTCTGTGTGCGTGTACGTGTAATGGTAATCGAAAAACGGAAGGTTTCTTTCGCCTAAATCGCATGGCTGTTCGTGGCCATTTTGATGTCCTACCCCAGAGCAAAAACAATTAAGAAGAAAAAAACCACACACACACACACACATCTTGCACACACGCACACATTCTCCTACATGCACTCACACACACCCTTGGGGCCTTAGTTGCCGGAGGAACTTACCGAGGATGGCACCTACGATCACTTCCGGGATTTCGACGTTCTTCTCCTTGCTCGTGGTCATCTCGGCCGGGGTCGGGCTCTTGCTGAGCGAGCCGAGCGTTTGGGCGGCCGCGTTCAGGGCGCTCGGGTTGCCGAGCCCGAACGCATTGTTGTTGATCGAGATCGGGGTCGCCGCCTGCGTGCCCGGATGCCGGAACGGATCGAACGTGGTCGGATCGTAGCGATCGATGGCGGTAGTGCGAGGCGTCGCCGTGCCCGCCCCGTGCAGGTACGAGTCGAGGTTGAGCTGACCGACGGCACCGTACACGCCGGTGGCGGCCGAGGCAGCGGCCGCGGCCGCCGCCGACGACTGTTGCATCTCCGGCATGCCCAGATAGCCGAGCGTGGTCGAGTGCGTACCGTTCTGCAGCCCGACACCGATGCCGAGGACGCCATACTTTGCCAGCACACCGAGCGCGGCATGCACCTCAGCCGTGGCCGTGTCCGAGTAGCCGGACTGTCTCATGGCACTCTGTCATGATCGAAGAAGGCGAAGAAGAGAACAAAATAGAGAGTTAGAAGAGAAGAAGGGGAAACATGTTTCACATTAGTGGCGACTATTAACTTCCGGCTCCAGGATTTATAAACGCATTGTACATATTAAAAACAATACAAAAAAGTGGGAAAACACTGAGAAGGGAATTCACAAAACAAACAAGCTGTGGTGGTGGGTGGGACAGGGGATAGTGTGTGCACACGTTGACGCTTGATCAGCTTGATGCACCAAAAGCTGTACGTCAGCCAGAGGTGATAGGGAAACGGATGCTGCGTTCCGATTCCTTCGCCAGCACGCAAGAAGCCAAGATCTTTGAAGATACCGTGAGCTTGGAAAGTTTAGAAGGATGTGCGAGAGCGCAGCATCCCATGAAGATTATCATGTGGTGCTTGTCGAAACTGAGGCAAATGGTTGAATTCAGAGGTATGTTTCATGATGCCGCAAGAATGAGCAAGTTAATGCACACGAAAACAGAGGAAAAATTGATGGATTCGCCCGGGACAAGAAGGGATTACAGTGACGATTGATGAGGTGCTTCAAAACGTGTGCTCGATCTGCCGATGCGCGGAGAGCAAGGGTCACATGTGTACATCTATACATTGTCTTTAAACATTTAAGCACGTCCATTTTAGCGCTACTAGTCCCTGTCGATGCGTATGCGTAGTGATGCTGCTAGCAACGTGATTGAGTTTGGTTAGATAGAGGGATAAAAAGAGAGTGAGAAAGAGAGACAGAGAGCAGAAGAGAGGTTTGCTGGTGGCACACAAAGGTGAACTGAAGATGAAAACTAAACAAGAGCACACACATGCACAGGAAAGGGAAACTTCCCTTCCTATGCAAGTATAGCAGCAAAAATGCTTCGCCACCCATGGGCACAGGGACAACGCTTCGAGAGGCGCGTGAACAAAATGAAGGGATGGAAAACGAGTGGCAGCTGCGCAAAAAAAAAAAAGAATGGTACACGTACCAGTGGGACGCCGAGGGAGAGATGGGAGGGAAGGAATGAACGCAAAAGGATGTTTATAAACAGGAGCCGCAGAAATAGTAAACACAAACAAAAGACTATACAAAAAACGAAAGAGGTAAACGAATGAAACGTTTGATTCTACCTTAATATGATCAAGCAATTGTGTGGTAACGGTAGGATTAGTCTGTGGTGATGGTGCACCTAGGTTTAATGACAGATTGAGCCCGGTGCCGTTGACCAGCAAACCGGTGGCCGCCGCATTCGGCAGCGGCCCGCTGATGGCGGAGTTGAGTGAGGCGGTGCTCGAGCTGAAATTGGGATTCTGTGAGGCGGCGAATGGCGAACCAGTGGGGTTGAAGTTGGCCACCGGTCCGTTGATGTCTGCGTATGATACGTTCAAGCAGGTGCCGGATGAGGGATCTTCGACGATCTTGGCCAGGATCATCTTGCATGCAATCCGGTTGTTCTCCTTCTCGCCGATGATCGTGATGCAGCGCTCCTGCAGCGTCAGGTCTTTCGGCTTCTGCGAGATCTGCACGTAGGAGCCGGACTCCTCCTTGATCTGTTTGATGTACGCACCGGCCTTACCGATGATCATGCCCGCGGTCGTGTTCGGCACCAGTATCTTGACCTGCTTGTCGCGCTCCTGGGCCTGCTTCGCGTCCGCCTCGGTGAGCGCTTTGGTAATGTCGGGCTTCTCGCGTATCTTGTCGGTGATAAAATCGAGCACGGCCAGGATGCCCTCAACCGTGCCGCTAATGAGACAGATACGCTCGGTGGTACCTTTTGGAGATGAAGAAAAGTGAGTACAACATGAGAGAGAAAGAATAGAGAGAGAGAAGGAAAGAGAGAGAAGGAGAAAGAGAGAGAAAAGTTGATGAGCCTGAACGATGATAGAAGAACTTTTTACAAAATGGTTTGCCCTTTCCTTATTTTGTGTGGAATGCTAAATGTACTGAATTGTGAGCATGGGTAGAGTAGAGGGGACAGTTGCTGAAGGTGTGGAAGTGTTCCTATCAACCGCGTTCAATGTTTGGTGCCTGCTGTCGAACATGATCGTTGAGCATGATGACGAATCAAACCATTAGTTACATAGTATGACAGCATAGCAAAATGCACTAATATGTGACACTTTTCTTTCGTCTGTTGTTTTCAAAGAATACCAATTTATCTCTAATTATTTCAAATTATTTTCACATTCATGAGCCGCACATTCAGCATTGAGCGCATTTACTTTCCGACGTCCTGAAAAAGGTTTCTTGCGAAGGGTTCGTTTTTCTTCCTTGTGCAACTTAACGATGCGTTGATGCGTGATAAAGTATACACATATATTTGAAAACAATATTCCATGAATTGGTTGCAGCGGTCGTGGTAAGTAAATTGAATAAAAACACATCAATAACACATTACTAATAACACCAATATGCCAAATGACAAATGCGATAGGAAGGATAATGTAGGCTCTCGGCGGCTTTGCTCAACTTGAATGATGTGCGTATGCGGTTGTGGCAATGTGACGCGCAGAAACGCAAAAGAGTGTAAGTACAGTACACATATAGTTTGAATGAATGAAATGGAGCGAAAAACAAACATTGAAAAACACTGTTCAATGGGTTCGGCATGGTAGTACAAATATTATCACACGGTTTACTGTACAACAAAACTGGAAACAAAAAAAACTGTTTGGTAGCTACTAATTAACTGAATGTATCTATCAGAAACATTTCATTACGACGTCATAGCATGTTATTCAATCGTTTTGCCAATACGACAGCATTGCAAAACAACGGAGTAAGAATGAAAGCGCGGACATAGAAGAAAAAAAAACACGAAAAATTTAAAAAAAAAAGTCGGGAAAAAGTAAGCAGCAGTCGGTAACATACAGAAAGAAAAGGTGCGAGAGGATGTGAGAAGGGCAGAGATAGAAAAATAGGGCATACAGCAGAAGGCATTTGTGTTTGTATTGGATCGGAATACATACCGGGATAGAAGTCGTGCGCCTTGGACATCTTCACCCGGGCACCGGCATCCTTCTGTAGGGAGGCGATCGTTTCGCCGCCCTTGCCGATGATGGCACCGGCCGCGACCGACGGTACCAGCGTCTTGAAGTGATAGTTGTCTCCGCCGCCATTGGTAGCTGTGGTGGTGGTGGCGGTGGTAGTTCCCGTAGCTGCAAAGGAAGCAAGATGACATATAGATTACTAACGGTGTGTGCAATAGTGTAAGGTGAGGGGTACATCAAAGCAAGGAATGTTCACAACCGGTCAAGATATCAAGATCATGAGACGCGCATTTGCTGTACTTCTGTATGTTTGAGTGCGCACTGTTTCATTGTGGTAGCGGCAGCGATGTCCATTCTTAAACTGATGACGTTCGAGCACAAGACACAATAAGCTGCAAACATTATGCCACATACCTTTTGAAGTTGGTTTCACATTTTTGGTAAAAAACAAATAATGTTGAGCGCTCCGAAGAATGGTTTTACGCCAGATCTTTCCCATTTCGCTTACGAAGCTCCCCCTGCGTATGGTAGGTGGGATAGACCCGATTGCTGTTTACGTTTTACTTCCTTCTGCGAATGTCACGGTCGCCCCGACGACCTCAGCCGCAAAGGGGCAAACATAACGAAATATACAAATAATATACAAACGGGGAGAAACCTGTCGTACGTGTTCCGTCCTCTTACAGCAAGCTAGTAAGTCAACGCTACCACATACGTCGGGAGTGTAGTTTGACACTACGCTTGGAGCAGACAAAAAAAAAAGCCAAACCAAACTTTACTTCAAACTAAAACACACACATACAGCAAGCGACCCATGTTTTAAATCTCGCCAATTCCTACTGGGCCCATGGGGTGGGTGTGGGTTTGCGTCGAAAAACCGTCGAAGACATAAAAACCCACTCACCCACATTCTTCTCCCGCAAGGTGGAGAAGTGGGCAGAGAGTACGTGCATTGGCAAAGATTACGGAATTTTCAATTGCCCGACGCTACTCCATACAAGGGGAGTCTCTACGATAAAAAAAACTACACAAAAAGGTTTCGCTGCACAACTTTTACCCATCACCGCTCAATGGCAAAACTCAGTTGACGGATGGTGAAGCAATCGGTGGGTGTGTTTTGAACCATGGGATACACGGTTTCACTTTCGCGACTCTTTTCACTTTCGTTTTGTGGGAAAGAGGGAAGAGGGATGAAGAACAGCGGCAGATTTACGAGATTTTTTCATTGATTGATTGCCGATTGATTTGGAAGATGTTCCCCAATTAAGTTAGCATCGAGCTTTCAAGAAGATGGTAGAATTGGTTTTCGTGAATTTACTGAAAATGAACAAACACTGTGCCACATTCTAGAATTGCACAGTGCTCTGACTATCCCAGTGCATAAAACTCGCAGTTGCTCCAAATTACTTGAAACGATTTTCATTGGCTACAAACGAACTGACCGAGGCAGAGGACGAAAAACAAGCACCATCAAACTTCTAGTTCATTTAAAAAAACACTGTAGCAGATCGTGCTCTATCAACGAGTTGCTTTAATCTCCATGATTCACCACTGCAGCTCCACTTCCACTGCATGCAGGACGAGAACATGGAGCGGAGGCTTTAGCGTTAGAGCTGCCTTTCCTCTTCCACTCCTGAACGGTGGGCTTTGCTGGGTGCCGCTGTTTTTACGCTTCATTTGGTCCTTTTCGCTATGTTATGTGTGTGGGTATGTCTGATATTCTTGTATTCTGTTTTGGCACACTAGCACATGTTTCGAATTTTTATCCAAACTGCAACATCCCAGTCACGGTGTGCTCACAGCACACTACTAGCGGGCGGGCAGGTCCTCATCATGGATAGGAGGCAATAAAAGTTAATTGTGTTTTTTCCCTAGTGGACGACCTGCTTTTTGCCGCTGTCCGTATGTGTCTGTCGGTGTGTATGTTTGTGTTGCGAAGGTAGAACTCGGTAGAACATAAGCTGTATCTAGTACGTGCAACATTATCTAACACTCTCTGGTTCAAACAATCAGGTTTCGGGTGAGACAGATAGTAAAAAAAAAAGAAAAAAAAAACGAGCTCCACTAGCAACCCCACGGAAAACTGTTAATGTCACGTACGAAAACTAACGTTATCCTTCCTTCCGGGGCGATTCAAGCATTGTTGGAGCACTGTGAACTCTCTACGGATTTTTGCTTTTCATTTGCGAACAAACGGTGGGTGCGATGCACTGTGCACGTTTAGGATGAAAAGAGAAACTTTTTCCCGCACATTGTGTTGTAGGGCAGTGGTTCTTTAAATGAATAATAATGAAGTTTTTGGAACATGAAACAGATCCCCAGTCCGGAAAGTATGGCAGGGCATTGTCGGGAAAAGTGTAGATTCAATTTCTGCTTTCGTGTTCTTCAAAGCGAACTATGTATGCAAGTGTATCTATTTTTTTTATAGATTCAGGATGAAGATATTTTATATTTATCGGATATTTTCTAATTTCAATAGTAAATCCATTTAGTGCCAGATCCTCTCTCGCAAACGTCGCTATTTATTACACGTGCCTCATCAAGCAGCGGATAGGAAATTCAATATAATCAGCATAAATAAGGCAAAGCGAATGGAATAACGATACCATTAATCATGAAGTAATGGAGAATAACGAAAATACATCAACAGCAATCCACTGCACTCGGCTCTACCGGCACCCGCCCCCATCGCTAAGCTTCATCTAGTAATGATTGTAATGACCATAATGCTTGCACCAACGTCGCCCAGCCTGATGGGACGCGTACGGTGAAGCATACGATCGGAGGAAGAGGGCGGAAGAGGGTTGGAAAGAGCACTAAATTACACCCTCCTGTTTTGTTGGGTGACACATCTAAGACCTCGGCTGGTGCTCGAGACCCAACTAATGATAGTTGCTTTTGATGTACCCCTTCTCTTTCTCTCTCTCTCTCTCTCTCTCTCTCTCTCTCTCTCTCTCTCTCTCTCAAACGATAGTCTGGCTATGTGAGAAGTTAGATGACGAGGTTGCGACAATCGACGTGCGGCCGGTTTCTCGGTCAGGGTCAGCACGATGACAAGAGCCACCGAGCAGGCCCAAGCCGTTCTAACCTACTAGCCTACTGTCTTGAAACTCGACCCGATGACTAGGTTCGATCGAACGACCGTCGATGTTGGCGCAGCTGAATTGAAGGTTGAAGTAAATTAAGTTAAAGCTGCTCAACGGCAACAAGAAGTTCCTCTTTCAATGTGAAGATGGAGTTTGTTTTTTTTTACTTTTATTATTATTGCAATTGTGTGTTAATTGCTGTATTACGTATAATTTGTGCAACGGATCGTATAAACAATCAAGCAATCGTTAGAAGCAAGGTTTATATAGCAAAAAGCACATGTTGTTCGTTTTTTTTAAAATAAATCTAACGTTTCAACTACCACCACCAGCGATGGTGCGACATTTTCAGATGCTCCCGCAACAAGTGTCAAAAAGAATCGAGCGTTGTTCTCGCAGTCCTTCGCAACCCGAACCCCAGATATTTCTTGGTGTCGGACTTTGATTCGATTCGATAATGAAAACGAACAAAGCGAACTGTTTGTTTCAAGCGCGTTCATACATGTAATGGGGACAGCAATCGGGGGACGAGCAATACGAGCAGCGAGAGAGAGAGAGAGAGAGAGAGAGAGAGAGAGAGAGAGAGAGAGAGAGAGACAGAGCAGTTTTGGGTAAAGGGCGAGCTTGAGCGGTGTGTTTTATTTCTTATTCTTCTATAGCATTACCTTGTTGCGACACTATTTTTAGTACCGAGCAGCCCGTCGGTCGGGTCGAGAAGGGCATCAGAAGAAGATGGGCAGTAAGATGGGTAGACCGCGGGCGAGCGCGCGCGTGCGATTGTGACCGGTACTAATTGCGTTTGTGTTCTGATATTGCAGCCGTCGTCAGCATGAAGATGCGACGTGACCGAAACGACAACCGGCGCTACATTCCACCCAAGGCAGCCGCCCGAAACCGGTCAGCGAGTCCAAAACGAGCACGAAACAGAGGGCCCAAAATCCGAGCTACGAGACGGGCAAGAATGAAGCAAAAGTAAAAAAAAAGCTCCTTCTCGACGCTAATAAAATTTGAATAATAAAAAAAAAACACC
This sequence comes from Anopheles melas, assembly GCA_000473525.2. NCBI lineage: Eukaryota > Metazoa > Arthropoda > Insecta > Diptera > Culicidae > Anopheles > Anopheles melas. The sequence continues at coordinate 7,226 of AXCO02006267.1, read as the reverse complement.
CGTAGCCCTCCCCGAATCAAGTCCAAGGTCTCGGTGGATACGGTCGCGGCCGTTGATTGCGTCAATGTTCGTTAGTTTGACGCGTGGAGAGCTCGGGAAGGGGAAGGGGGAAAATGCATGGAACAACAAAAAACGTGATGCGGCATGAGCACGGCCAATGCACATTGTCACCGGGCAAAAGTTGTGTTTGCCACGCTCTCGTAGGCGGTGGTGCTGCACTTTTCGGAACTCCGGTAGAAGCCAGCGGAACAGAATGGAAAAAAAAACCCGCCGAAAGCTTATCCGTCACGTGTACGTACGTAGGATGACTGCTGGTCGTTTGCTTTTCAGTGGAAGGTACAAATGCAGCCTTGCAGCTAACGTCGTCGATTGGGATGGATGCGTTTGTAAGCATTGGAGATACTTCTGGTACTGGGAGTACCAGACGTTTTGTTCTGTTTGTGCTCGTTACGACGGATGAAGCTGGATGGATGCTTTATGACTACAACCTAAAAACATCTACAAAACTACAACCATTTGCTCAGCAATAAGCAACACAAATTTTTAAAACCAATTCAAACCAATTTTTCAAACACTTAGAAATTTAAATCAGACCTACATTAAAGTCGCTTCGCGAGAAGGATTTAATTGCAATTTACGTCATAATCTGGGTGAAGCAATAACATTGAAACCACATCGGTCAATTGCTTGCCTTAAACAGTTCTCGTAAATCCACCCATTTTGTACAACTCCCAAACTCCCGACAGACGCTCTACTGGCTTCTGTTTTACGCAATGGAACACTCAATAAACCGTGCCCAACCGTGGGTGCAATGTAAAATGCCATAAAAGTTATGAGCAGATAACAAACACACATACTCATACCCTCAAGCAAGGTATGTGGTGTATGCTTTTTTCCCTTACCCATTTGGATAAACATCACCAGCATCGATATTACCGGGGCTTGGGCGACAAACCATCGCTTGAAAACGGGGATCCAAAACGCGAGGAGAAAAACCTTTTCGTGCCACCAGGAACGAATTGGAAACGGAGCGTTATCAAATGATGGCTTGAAACTGTTGATCTTCCGTTTCCGCATCAGCACACAGTGGGTGATGGTGAGTTGAAAAGCTCGACAATAAAAGTTACACACTCCCTGTCCGCGGTTCGGAAGTTTTCCCAAAGTTCTACTGTGCCCGCCAAACCCGCTCGCAATCGTTCGGCTGTGTCGCTGTGTGTTCTAGCGATGCTGATAAGTGATCGTGCCACAGGAAGGGAAGGGCGGATTCAATGTGAAGGGTAAACAATAATGTAAGGTGAACACAGCATCAACGCTGAAGTACGCAATAAAACTTTTTGCAAGAGTGATTCAGACAGTAGAAGAGAGAAAGAGATGTGGAGAGATTATTATTCGGTGCCGGTGGTGAGCTCAACCGACCGAATATCCGACGATTATGATTATTATTGTGACCATACGAAGGGGTAACCAGGCACTGCCAACGGGAGTGTGAAACGGTGATAATGGTGATGAAGTTTGGAAAATGATTGCCATTACCGGAGCATCGGGGTGGAGTGTGTGTGATTGTGGCCTTTTGTCGTTGATTTGTAACATTGAGCGACTGGCGGCAAAGTGACACATACGCGCGTGTGCGTGGGTTCGGTTGATTTTCGCTTTATATTGTGTACGTGTGTGTTACAACTTTCTGCCGCTTCTTGCAGATAGGCAAAAACGGAAAAAAAACTTTTACGCCAAATTCTCTGAATCCAATGAAATCAATAGTATAAATGAAAGGCACACTGAACCACCATTATATGCTCGACATCATCTTTCTACCATCACCGATATTGATTGCTACAAAAGTTTACCTCCTTTACGGGCAAAGTTGTACAAGCTGATGTGTGTACATAACTTCTATTGCCCGAAACGTCTGACGTTAATGACAGCAAATTAAAAGCATTTTTTCACCGAATACCAAGTTGCGGGAACAAAACGCAACTTCAATGCACGGTGTCACTTTGCGAACCATACCAAGTTTAAGTAATAACTACAAGCACGTGACACTATTGTTCAATGGGAAAGTGTTGGAAACATCAACAGCACTTTTTGTGAATCAGCTCAACGTACTCGACGACTAAGTATCTGGCAATGCTCATCGTTTGCTGTTTGTTTATGTTTCGATTTCTCCCAAAAATGTGCCTACCGTTTGCGATCGAACGATCGATATTGCATGCACACGTGAAGCGGTGCACTCGGCATAGTTACAGGGAACAACAAAACGGAAAATCAATTGCCAGCAATTGAGCTCAATCTGCGGGGTGTATAAGAGGGCAGAGAAAATAGGCCACTTGAAAACAGTGACACACTTAATTTAATAACAGTGCAGTTTCAAACTAGTCATGAAGAAATAGGGAGCAATTTGGTGGTTAGATGTAGAGATAGCTGGAAACATGATTTAGATGCCTACCGGTGAGGCCCACATTTCAAAGACATCATTTCTATTCTTGACCAGTCGCCAAACCATAATATCGAACCAAAAACTCTGCATCAAGTGATCACATGTAATCAGTGAAACCAAATTAAAGTAAAAAGTTTATTCAACGCATCGCCGCCTTGCTAACCAAATGGCTAGCCATTTCCTACATACTTATGCTTTATTGCAGTGTCATAAAACGTGCCAAACCGCTGAACGCTTCTTGCATCGAATCTTGCGCCGCACGAGCGCAAATTTTATCGAAAGATTTGCCCGTCCCCTTTAATGTTGACACGCCATCAAAAATTAAATGCACATGCAAATTCTGCAGCAAACGATGCGAAATATAAGTCCCAAATATTATTTGGCCGTGCCGCGTCGTTCGTGTCTGCGGTGGTCTGTGTTTGCATTGCTTTTTTTGTCTGTTTTGTCAGTTTTCATCTTTTCGACAGCTCAAATCTCCCATCACGACCGACTGGGTGAATCGCGCAGTCCATGTCGATTCCATTTGCCTGATGGCTTTATCGCGAAAAACTCCACCACTTCGATGCGTGTACAGGGCACGTGAACTCGCAAATTGCGAAATGCGGTGCGCGAAGATGAAGAAAAAAAGTAACAAAATAAAAACATTGCCAATACCCAAAACACATAACCGAGCCGCGTACACCTTATTTTTTATGCGCTCGTAAATGTTACTGGTTGGGCGCGTTATTATTAATTTTATTGCACGGGCCCAGCGACGGAGTTAGAGAGTGAAACCACGCAGGGCGCCGCCGGTGGACATGCAGACGGAGGGGGGATGAGGCAAGGATGGACCCGAGTCTGCACACACCGAGAGTGCTGCCGACAACGAGGTGAAGAAAAATCTGATTTTATGCTCACCCGGCCATGCTGACGACGGTGGCGGCAATGGCGCTACGCGCGTGAGGTGCGGTTAGAATTGGATGAATGTTTGGGCATAGAAGAGGGAATTATTTTTAGAGCGTACTCGAGGGCAACCAGGGTCCGTGTGGAGTGGTGGAAGAAGCGCTGCGAGAGTGACGATCGTTCTTGTCCTCGTGGTTGCGAGTGTCCGGTAATTGTACATATCATGGTGCAAGGATGAAGGAGCGAAAGATGGGTTCCGACGGGTTGACCACGAGATGGTGGCGATGGTTTGGTTGTGATTTTTCGTGCTTGATCTGCGATTTTATTCACGGTATTTAATTACGGTGATAACTGTTACGCATTTCAAAGCGGAGGAATCAAGCAGACCCTCGCCCGCAAATGGCTTGACCGGTGTATAATCTTAATACTTGTAAATCCCCGTTCGCACGTATTTAAATCCACTTCCAACCATCAAAGCAAAAACTGCAGTTAATTACACTCATCAAGACTCGCTCGGTAGGAAAAATATCGCTTTTATGAGCATCTAACAGGCAGTAAAAGTGCCAAGGGAGAAAACAAAAGGGAAAAATGTACTAGCCTGTTTTCTGCCCCGCTGCTCGCTATGGTACTCGGGCGGTGTGTGAAATTCTAACCCCCTCCCTGAACTTAACACCATTGCAAGCAAATCAAACAAGAAGAGCGTTACATCCTCCACATTAACGCTCGGTTGTTGTTGTTGTTGTTTTCTCTCTCCCCAATTTCTGACAGCAACTCTCCTTCTCAAGACTCTATCAGGCAATGATGTGCGATGAGCCATTCTGGCCCATATTTTGTGAGCGAAGGTGTCGGACACTTGACAATATCGCTTCAGCATTTTGGGGGTGAAGAAAAGTTAGATACGGTCGTCTGCACCAGCTGCCTTCCCTCTTGAAACCATAGCTGCACAGCGATCATGAAATGGTGTTGCCGAGGGTAAGTTTTCGATTGCAACCGTCAGTATGTTCAAGTTTCCAGATGTCCAACGGGTCCAGAAAACGATCAGACAAAATAGAAACCCTTTCGTTCGTGCGTGTGGTGTGGAAGATCAGAGAGAGGTTTTCATTTTATTCATGTTTTGTTGTTGTTGGCTTTACTTGAGAGTGAGCGGTGAATGAGTTTAAGCATTCGTTTGATGGATGGATGAATTGCACAAGACGAACGGGAAACCACCCATCAAGCCGGCAGATGAAGCTATCATACAGGGGGCGATGGGTGTCCATGGGATGTGTGTCATGCTATTAAAATATCTTAAAATGTGTGTCACTTCTGGCTCATCGTATTGCCTCACGCCATGCTCGGGCGTGTCGTTTGCCAGCCGATGGATGATAATTGAAATCATATGTTTCTACTATGCTGCCGTTTGAGCAGTTCATTCCGAAGTAAAGTGGGTGCTCCAAAGAGTGGTTGGTTCTGTTCGATTGGTCACAACTGAATGAAGCTCATCTTTGATCAAATTGTAAACGCTGTAGCTGAATGTGACCTTCTGAAAACAGTAAACATTCACCGTACGGAAGAAGCGAAAATGGTACCTCGTTTGTAGGTACGTTTTACCAAAAGTTTGACCTTTTCAGAGCCATCAAAGTGTCGTAGCTGTGCGGATTACCGGGACGCCGCTTTGCCCCCGGTGACCCATTAGATCACCTGTAGAGGATTAGATGATGCTCTCAGAACACACATTTATATAAGGCAAGATACTAACAAGATGACGTTTTACGAGCCACTTCCGGCGTATCCCAGGTCTCCTAGCGATGTGATGTCGCAAGGACAAATCACAACCGGTTTATTGCACTGACCGGCTCATGACCATTGGTGAACTCTGCTGTTTTTTTATGGCGCTTCGCTCGTAGCGCGTAGAGCATATGACATCAGCATAAGATGTGCTTCCCCTTCGGGGGTCAGTTGATGGACCGACGTTTTAGCGAGATTAGAGTGCGTGTCGGACCGGGGACAGTTTTTTACTCACTCTACTACACTCATAACATTCGGGGGATGGATCGTAAAGATTTCCCGCAAAGGTAAGAGTGCGCGCACAGACGCACAGCTTCCCGGCACACCCTACCGTAGTTGGTGAGTAGGTGTCACTCGAGGGACCGTACGGGATAAGCCGACACACGACACCACTGCCGAGACGAATGATATGAAAATATTTACACATCATCAGAACCGAATGCCTCTCCATGGGGAGCTGCCGGCGGTAGTGGTGGATGTGGTTCGTCCGGTTGCTTAGCAGCGTTGTTTCCCTGGGAAAGGTGAGGACGGGTTACTTTCTTCGGGAGAGGAAGGAACCAAAAAAGAACAGACAAGCGCCCGCGCAAACACGGATGAAAGTCGTGGGACGCCCCGGATAAGCAACTTCTACAGAGCGGTGTGTCTTCCCCGTGTTTGTGTGCGTGTGTTTGTGTCACACGTCAGAGCAATTCGCTCTAATTAGTCTCCCGGTAGGGTGTAAGTATTATTGTGATGGCTGCATGTTGTTTTCGTTTGATGGATCACCGTGCAGAAAGTACTTCGGGAGATGCTCACGAGCAAATGTGGGCTGGGGTTTTGTTTCTTTTTGATCGATTATCAACCTTTATTGCGATGAATAATGAGTGCGTACAAAGAAATTTGATACGAATCCATGAGCATTACGAGCCTTTGCTGATGTACCTGAGCAGTTTGTATTGATTTACCATCATCCCATTAAAAATCTTGGATGTAATCATTAGATAATTCTGCTTTAGTAGTTTAGATTCAAAGTATTAATTACAAATTTAAATATCCTAGCCGTAAAATAATATGCCAATGAGTGTAAATAATACAATAATAAAAATAAAATGTATACAAACAAGTACGGCACACAATTTCATTTCCTAAAGGAAAAAACGTATTCTTCAAAACAAACTCATCAAACAAACTCATCAAAAAGCGAGGCACCTAATATCATGCACGTACAGCGTTAGGTGAAAAATTATTGCCACATAAAAAACATCAGTAAGCCACGCGCAGGTTACAAAGCCAACCAGCGACAGCCGGTCCTCCAAAGCAACGAGCCTCTCTCCTGACAGCTGTATTCCGTTTTTGCATGCGAGGAGAAGTAAATTTATCGTCGCTTTCAAAGCCCGACCAACTCTACGAGGGCACGGTGTGTACAAATTTCCGGTATCACTGTTGCCTATTTCTAGCCTGTCCCTCGAGCAAGGACGACACGTCGACCGATCCAAACCTCTTAGCTCGATTCGCTTGTGTAGCATATTTTCAAGCACTACTTCTCGGTTGAAGTCATCGTCCCCCATCTCACCTCACAAGGGGCAGCAGGTAAAAGCGAACGAAGAAAGTACACCTTTTGCTCAGCGAGCTAGAAGCGAGGACGGAAGTTTGCTCTAACGGAAAGCTTCCGACACACAATAGCAGCACAAAATGAAGCCAAACGCCTGTGTAGCCTGGGCAGACATCCCAAACGTTCTCTCGCTGCACCGTTTGCCGTGAACTCATAATCATTGATCCGTTTCCGAGGCTGTGGCTGAGCACTGTTTGGTGCAGGGTTGGTACGGTTTATGTCGGCAGGCATTTTGGTTCGCTGTATATATGATTTACCACCGGCAGCTTCACTTAAAGCACTCCTGGTGGGTGTATGGCGGGTGGCCGGATTGTTGCCCGAGCAAAAGATGAAGGCTTAATAGTGCAGGACCTTCTTCTCGACTTGAAAGGACCCGAAAGTGATCCATCCCGTTCAAGTACGACGCTACACCGACACATTCACGGCTGGCAGAACAATTGCACACACACATACACACAAAAAACGCTTTCTCTAAAATACAGGAAGTGATTAGAAGATGTACGAGTGGAAGGTTCCGCACAGGATGAGCTGACTGCTGAGATGGGTTTCCTG
>AXCO02006266.1:0-16793 GCA_000473525.2 Anopheles melas | reverse complement strand
CAAAAGTGTCACAAAAATGCTAACTTTGTGTAACGTAACATTCCTCACCGGACCGGAGCGCGAGCGCACCCGATGACGTCAAGCTCTGGTGCGTGTTGTTGACCAAGACGTTAAAGCTCTCCGGCGTGCGTTGGTGTCTCGTAGCATCTGTTTGCGCATTTTAGCGTCTTCCATCCTCTTCTTTTCGTTGCGCATTCACAGTAGCGGAACGGCGGGACGTTGGAGCAGATGAATGTTTTCTTTGAGTTTCGAATTTCGTTCCCCGAGTTGGCTGATGGAAGAAGTCACGATTCAGTCTCGGCATAAGAGGGAGATTTTGTCGTGCATGATAACTTGAAGCCAATCGGGTCATTGGATGATCAATTAGGGTAGATGATTAGACAAGGCATTATTGCGTCGATAGTTCAAGATATTGATGAGAACATCTCAAGAAGTTGCATCTCAAGTTTCTCAATGATTCATTCGACTGATTCCTCGAATATCGCACGACACAACCACTGCCGATGAGTAGCTTGTAGCGTATAAAGGGTGAATCATTGCGTGTAGGAAGACTTCGAATAGACTTCAGTAGACTGATATGAACCTAGAAAACTAATTTCCCTGTAACATCCAGAACTCCACTCTAATCTCTTCGATGTCTCTTTTTCTCTCATTGCAGCATCGCCCCTCTAGCCAATGGGATCGTACGGAAGCGTATCTCTGGCCCGAACGACACCGAACTGCTCGCCTACCGCCAGCTGATGGTGGACCCGCACGCCATCAAGGTAGTGCCAAAGTTCCTGGGCGTGCATCAGGTCGCGGGCGAGCATTTCATCGATCTGCACAACATGCTGCACGGCTTCACCGAACCGAACGTGATGGACATCAAGATGGGCTTCCGAACGTTCACCGAAAGCGAGGTGAGCAACACCGCGCTGCGGGAAGATCTCTACCAAAAGATGATCGCCGTCGACCCGTCCGCACCGAGCGCTGACGAGCACGCCCGGCAAGCGATCACCAAGCTGCGCTACATGCAGTTCCGCGAGAACATGTCCTCCACGCAGGAGAAAGGGTTCCGCATCGAGGCGCTCCGGATGCGCGGCTGCTCGCCCGTCACGGATCTGAAGACGATCAAAACCGACCACCAGATACGCACTACCATCGGGCACTTTGTCAATGGGCGGCGCAGCATCGCGAAGGACATCCTGAAGCGGCTGCGGCAGATGCGCACGCTGATCGAAAAGTCGGAGTTCTTCCAGCGCCACCAGGTGCTCGGCAGCAGCGTGTTCATCGTGTACGACGACCAGCAGGTGGGCGTGTGGCTGATCGACTTTGCCAAGGCGCTGCCGCTGCCGCCCGGCACCAAGGTGACGCACCGGCGCCGCTGGCAGATGGGCAACTGTGAGGAGGGCCTGCTGCACGGGTTCGACGAGCTGATCCGCACGATGGAGGCGGTACAGCAGCAGGCGCAGCACTCCTCGGTCCGGCATCAGTCGCGTGCGACGGACGTTTAAGCCGAATTTGTTTTAGTCGAATCTTAAAAGGGCGTCTTTCTGTTAGGGCTGGTCCCTTCTTGCCGCGTGTCAAGGCGTGAAGCTAGTCATCAATATATGTTGTGTTAAAGCAGGGAAGTAGGGGAGTTTTTTTCTGTAGATTGCACCCCCATCGGCACCGAGAGTCGTAATGTGTGGGGGAAAGGGACAGGGATGGATGAGAATATGTAAGGAAGGAAGAAAGGGGGATCTACGGGATGATCATTAAAAGACTGAACCCTCGCCGCAAAGAACAGCGATACAATGTGAGCGGAACCAACCGAACCAAACGATCGCGATTGGGAAAATAAGATGTCCCCAGCCGATCCGTACCGGGCAAGCATGGAACACGCTCATCCCGTGCATGCGTTTAGTGGCACCGTTTTGCGGTTTTTGGTTTGCGCAAAGGTATCATGTTCTTTGAAGAATGTAACATTGTTCCATATTGGAAAAATAAGCAAGCTTATAGAGTTTAAATGTGATGATGATGTATGTCGAAACAAAACGGAGATCTAGAAGAAGCAAGGGCAAGCGTGAAACAACAACCCCGCGTAAACGTAGATCGTAACCAGTTGCGTGCAGCTTGTAGGAAACTGTCAATACACTATAGCTACTCTAACTAATATGTACTACTACTACTATTACTACAACTATTGCTACTACTACTGCTCCTTACTGAAAAGCAAATCACTTCCTCCTAACCAATCAAACCAGCCAACAGAGTTCCGTTCTGCATATTCTACTCATTACTAACGGCAACTATTTAAGCTACCAGGTTTGCATAGACAAATAGCAAAAGAACACGCATGTTAATATATCCTTTATAAGCTGGTAAACCATTGCATATTACCTTGTTTATTATTTAATGTGTTAAAACGTTAAAATTAATAAAATATTGATATCAATTTTACGACGGAACGTGTTTTTTTCTCATGAAAAGATGAAAGCAAGAAAGAAATAAGCGTTATTAAAATGTTTGGAAAAAAGTTAATATCACCAATATTTTTAGAATTTCAGTCGTCCTTGGGTTTATTCACCGACAGTAAGCAAATTTTAATTTTCGAAAAAGTCAAAACGCCTTGGCTTAAATTATGCTAAATAATGCGAAATAGTTTTTTTCGTATCCGATAGCCGCGATGCATGTCAGTGGACGAGGCGAAGGTCGATGACTTTGGTTATGAATAAAATAACAATTTACTATCGTAATGAACGATACGCGAGCGATGATTTTATAAATTCAAACACATTCGTTGTGTATATCACTGAATTGAGCTCATAGTTTAGCCATGCGTTTTCATGTTTCCGAAACATCCGTATAGCGTGACACAGTTTAAACAAATTGGATGGACTATTTACTTGACCGGTGGAATACTTTCTTTCGTTCGGTGTAATTTACAAATTTGCTGAATAATTTGGATTTAAAAGATGAGTTTTCCACCTTCTTTCTTTTGCAGTTGGATGGTCTTATTCAAAAATATTACTCAAAAATCATCCCAGCTTCCGAAATTCTGCTTTAAGGCAGGCTAGCTTTCAACCTTGACTGTCCGGTGGTCCCAAAATTGCTTCGCTCGCTCGAAAATCTCTTCACTTTGACCGAATTCACTGCCACCTTGCAAGTACATGGGTGTAAATTCGCGATACGCTAGGCAGACACGGCGCTCTTTAATGTCCTCCCGCAGAACGGAATGTTCCCACTGGTAGCGCGGAGGTCCGTACAGGACCAACAGTGAGCGCCTAAAAATAAAAATAAAGTCTTTTAACAAGGAAATTCTCACTAAACGGTAATAAAATTCGTCAGCCTACCTCGGCATTGGTATCCGTACGATCCGGTTCTCGTATCCGGCCAGTGCCTCCTCATCCATCAGCTCCCCGAGCAGATGGTCTCTGTATTGCTCTAGAAAGTGTAGATTATACTTTGTCTTTCCCATCTCCCCTCGGTACGGTGACATCGTCAGCACGGAATCGCTCAGCAAATTTACCGTCACGATCCGCTCGCCCCAAATCCAGCAATCGTCAATGTGCGGATCGATCGAAGCTCCACGCTCGGGACAATACTCCAGCGAACATTGCTCGATCGTTTGAAAAGTGGCCAGCAGTGGGACCTGCTCGAACCGTCGCTGCACAAATTCGCTCAGCTGCGGAAACCCGGTAAATTGGGCCGGCCGGAGGCGCGTCTTTTTAAAGTTTGTTTTCGGACCAAAGTTCTGCTTCCGCCGACCGCTCTGCGAGACGTCCCACGGTAGCTCGTCTAAGCCTTGCAGCAGCTCTGCCTCCTCGGTGGTGGTTAGGAAGTCGAGATCGATGTACACGCCCGGATAGTATTCGCCCTGGACGCCACCGTGCTGGGGTGTATCGGAATGTTCCGCAAGCACCTTTTCCCAATCCCATCCCGGGTAGATTTTGTTACAGCGTGGACAGTACACGTAGGAATCGTTATTCTGCAAAAGAAAGCATCAGACAGTTGGGCGTTATCATTCAAAACCAACTGTTTCTCCAAAGAAGCACATGAATTTCACAATTACCTGAAATGTGCTGTAGAAATCGATTGGCGCGATACCGAATTCGGCCTCACAGCTTAGGCACGTTCGCCGGCCCTTGCAACCACACGGCCGAGGATGATCCATCGCAGTTTTAGTTGCAAAAACACTTCACTACACTTATTTTAACAAAGGTAGGCGATTTATTTCACTTCTGCGTGCCAAACTCAGTTATTTGATTCAGCTGGCTGGGAGCGCTATTGACTAACATCGTGGCGGCGCACTTGTTTGTTTACGTTTGAAGGCATATGACAGTTCCGGAACAGGGTGGCACACAAACTGGTCGTTAGTTTCGAACAGTTTTAAAAACGATTTTGAAAAAATCGGTTAACATTTCAATACTAATATTTTGAATCAGTTTTTAATTTAAATCAACAAACACGCACATTTACCTGCATGAAATGGTCATACAGGACATGAGAAGGACTCTAGTATTGTGTTTCATTGATGCTAAAGCGAACATCAAAACTTACATCAAAGTACATTCGATCGGCGAATCATATTGATCTTTGTTCTGATCACTCGGTTGAAAAAAGATTAATTTTTATTAATTAATTTATAATTTATTGCTATACATGATATTGCCTCGTAAACAATACACATAAACGATTCGGATGCTATAAAAATTAAGATTATACTATTATTAGTGGATATAACATAATTATGTATTGAATAATATTAACAATAGTTAGTGGAATCAGTAAATAATTGTAAATGTGATAGTAATTTGTTTCCAAAAACATAGAAGAGACAGGAGGAAATTAGGGACATATAAAATACTTTTATCAGTATGATTTTTAATACCATTAGATACGATCATCAGATCAAAATTAGATTGCCATCGCTGTTGGTGATCGAAATCGTTCAGCATTCAGATACAATGGTTATTCTAAACTGCAACTCTGTAAATGATTGCAATAATACGGTTTAGAATGGGATAGACATCCTAACTTTGAACCATGCTCGCGAGATAAAACAAAGGCAAATATGGGGAAAAGGTGATTGCATGTAGAAGCACTTTTGAAACAGACTGTCTTTGCAAACAAACATGCTGCTGGTCTGGGTAAACACACCTTCACGTCAACGGTAATAGAAACTATTGTATTGTTAAAACCGAATTGTTTCGCTTGTTAATTGTAGCTTAGTTTAAATAAAATGTGGATTTAAAATGGTACGAAACAAAAACAAAAAACATGCACATCACGGTAACCCCCGTAGACCGACACCGTAGTCTAACCCGGGGGACGACATTCATTATTTACGCGTCACCAATCTCGACAGCAGACAAACCTAATACGAAAAAAGGCATACTATTCGAACACAAACAAACCTACAAACCGCTTCTGCCGCTTTAAATATTTAAAAACAACGTCACGGGACAGTGATCGCTGCCGAACACCTGCGAGCGGATCACATTATCCGTCACCTTGCCGGCCAACCGCTCGGACGTGATGAAGTAATCGAGCCGCCAGCCCACATTCTTTGCCCTAGCGCCCCCCAGGTACGTCCAGAACGTGTAGGCACCGGTCCGGTCGGGGTACAGCTTCCGGAACGTATCGACAAACCCGTACGACAGCAGCTCCGTCATCCCTTCGCGCTCCTCCGGCGTAAAGCCGGCGTTCTTCTTGTTCGTTTTCGGGTTAGCCAGATCGATCTCCTCGTGCGCCACGTTCATATCGCCGCACAGTATGACCGGCTTCTTGGCGTCCAGATCGCGCAAATACTGGTGGAACTTTTCGTTCCACCGCAAGCGCTTCGGCAGGTTGACCAACTTTCTGCCCGCATTCGGCACGTACACGCACACCAGGTAGAACTTTTCGTACTCGGCCGTCAGCAGCCGCCCGTCCTGGTCCTGCTCCTCGTCGCCCAGCCCGTACGCCACGTGGAAGGGCATCTTTTTCGAGTAGATCGCAACGCCCGCGTGTCCGCCCGGCTTGCACAGCCAGTACGGATGGTAGCCCTTGATGTGGCGTGCCTCGTCCGGCATCTGGTCCTCCGTGCACTTCGTTTCCTGCACGCACAGGATGTCGGGCTTTTCGTGCTCGATAAACTCGAGCCCGCCCTTGCCAACCCAGCCGCGCAGTCCGGCCACGTTCCAGCTGGAGATTTTGAAGTTCCACGGTTTGTCCTCCTCGAGGTCGAAATTTAGCTTCCCATAATCGGTGGCAGATTTGTTCGTTTTCGGAGCAGCCGGTGCTGCTTTCGCTTTCTTTCCCTTTGACGGTACCGTTTCCTCCTCATCTTCTTCCATTTCATCTGCTCGTGGTTGAGGCTTTGCCCTTTTCCGTTGCGTTACAGTGGGAATGTCTGTGATGAGATTGATATTCGGGTCATTGTTTCTTGATTGAGTGTGTACATTCGTTAAGCACGCGTTTACCTCCATTCGTAGCTTCCTCCGCAGGTGCCTTTTTCTTCGTTGCCTTTTTGGGGGCATCTTCCAGAGCCTCTCCGTTGTCAGCTGCTTGAACAAAATTCATAATTCATTTCACGGGCAATTTTCAAGCGCCATTAACACTTAAAACAAACATCTAGTAAACGCGCACTACTTTCTACGTGCAATAATATCATAAATCAAGTAATTAACCAGACAAACGAATAATACATTTGATGATTACAATTCAAATACACAAAAGATAAAAATACGACAACACTTGAACGGACACGTCATCAGAGTGGACGACAGTTGTAATAACAAACATAAGTGTAAGCCATGCAATCAATTACCCACGCGCGGGATAATCGCCCTTCGAGTCCGTTTTGGCCGTTCTACAGCCTTGGAAGGGGAAGATTCGGGTGCGGTGGAAACTGTATCAAAATACAAAATCATCCATCGTGTACTTAGCAATGCGATAGGAACATCGTGCAGGTGACAAAAGCAATTTGATGTGTAGTTTTATAAGCATTCCTTTAAATACGGAAGATCATGCAATGAACATACCTGGTACAGTGTCCTCCGCTGCTTTCTTTCTACCCTTTGTGGCCGGTTTAGCGGTCTTAGATGTGGATTTGACAGCAGAAGACGCTTCCGGCTCTACAGGCTTCGTTTCAGAGACATCATCACCGCCATCCGTCTTGTCTAAAATCATAACCATCCACGTTATGTTCATATTGGCTCCAAGATCCATCCCAATACGCTCCCTACCTTTCGCTTTTCCACGTCCCTTTGGCTTCGCTGGAGCAGCCTTTTCCGATTCTTCCTCCTTTTTGGTGCTAGCTTTGGTTCGTCCACGCTTAGCAGGCGCTGGAGCCTCCTCCTCTTCAACCATTTCCTTCACCGCAGCAGGCTCGTCCGCTGTCTTCGATGCTTTGGTCGCCTTCGCTTCCCTCTTGGCAGGAGCTTTCTTCCCCTTTGCTTTGACATCTTCCGCCGTGCCACTGCTGGATGCTTCTTGCTCGGGCACTGCTTCCTTTTTCGTCGATCGACCCTTCTTAGCCGGTACGACCTTTTCCATCATCTCCCCATTGGTTTTTGCACCATTTTCCTCCACTCCGTTGCTTTCTTCTATCACGTCGGCCGCCTTTGTACGCTTTGCTGCCGGTTTCCGTGCTGCCTTTCCCACCACCGGTGCCGGTTCTGGAACGATCGCTTTCCGTTTGCTACCACCGCGAGCCTTCAACGGTTCTGCTGGCATTTGATCGGGTTCCGTAAGCTGCTGCGGCTGCTTTTCCGCTTCAACGGCGGTGTCTTTGGCAGCACTTCTCGGCTGACGTCCACGCTTTTTTGGCTTTTCTTCCATGATTCCAAATCTGGCAACTGGACTAGAACGTTGTTGTTTTTCTGTTGTTCTTTCCCACACCACACTATCGTGCGGCCTTGATCAAAAACCGGATACCGAATCGAAAACCTTGGGTTTCGTGGTTTATGAGACTTTTGCACATCCAACGCCAACAAGCGAGCGATCAAATCTTCGTTTGCCCCGCCGACGGATGGAGTTTCGAAGCCCTTGCCACAGCACCACACCTTCCAAAAACGAAGAAAAAAAACACTTCTAACAACAAAATTCAGCAAGCGCGACTGCCGCCGACCGAGGATTTGCCGTGCAGATGCCGGGTAGCGAAAATGGCGCGCGGTGTTTGACGTTTCGAGACGTATGACAGTTCGATCCGATGCGTTTACAGTCGGATCGAAATTCAAATTGAACCGGTCGGTTATATTTATCGCAAAAGATGCAAATTTCGAATTATTTTAGCATAATTATAGAAATAAAGCAAAGAAAAGGGCTTTATTTTCATTCCAATTTCTTCAACTAATCTCGAATCGTCAACACAAACCCAACACCACCGTGCATGCCTCCAACCATATTGCATACCGGCAAATGACGCAGATCGTGCGCATGCCTGCTAGATCGCTGGAGGAAAACGTGTCATGGAAACCCATGGAAACACGATGCTCGCACCACATGGAAAAGCATACCAAGCACGGACCCAACTGTTCGCCATGCTGTGTGTGTGTGCGTTTAAGGACCGGACAGCGCACCGTGTGCATGTGTGCGTATCCGTGTGGGAGTCAGTGAGCATGCAGTCAGTTTTTTTCGATTTTCTTCCCTGGATAAGTCAGCTGGCATAGACCGCAGGTCAGCTCAGGAGGCGCACGGCTTCGGCGAAAAACCACCCCTCCAAAGATGTGTTAACGCTCCCGTGCTCGTGTGCAGGTGTGTGTTGTGTGTGCGTGGTTGTGTCCGAGAGTGCCAAGTGTGGCTGCTAAACCGATGCTGTTTGATACGGTGGCCACAACGGTAGTGCTTCAAATTGTTAAGCTTTCATCGCAACTTTCCGGGAGCCAATCGACATACCGAGCATTCCGACCATCTTCCCACCAACCCCAGCAGCTCCAGGCTTTCCAATAGTGTACAGTTTCAGCTGAAGAAGACGAAGCGAAGGGCGCTACCGCAAACAGACGGCAACCAGAATGTCCGCCATCTACGGCACACGCATGGAATCGGACTATCCGCTGGACGACACGCTCGAGTACTTTATCAAGTTTCCCTCCCCCAACTTCCGGAGCGACACACAAACGGCCGAAAGTGATTATGTGTTCGTGTGCAATGAAACGAACGTCCCCATCGTGCTGCTGCTCGGGTGGGCCGGATGCCAGGACAAGTATCTGATGAAGTACTCCAAAATCTACGAAGACCGTGGGTAAGCATGGGCGAAGAGAGGGACGGTGTGGGCGGGTACGGGCATACCAATAACGTGTTGTTTACATTGACGATAAACAGACTCATCACCATCCGGTACACGGCACCGGTGGAAAATCTATTCTGGAAGCGGGCCGGCATGCATCAGATCGGCGAGAAGATATTGAAACTCATCTACGACATGAACTTCGACAGCCATCCGCTCATATTCCACGTGTTTTCCAACGGAGGAGCCTTCCTGTACCAGCACATTGCGCTCGCACTGAGAAGGTCCAAGTCGCCGATTAACATTTGCGGTATGATCTTCGACTCGGCCCCGGGTGATCGGCGGATAGTGGGGCTGTATCGGGCCATTACGGCGATCTACGGGAAGGAGCGACGGTGTAATGCCCTGCTGTCCGCGTTCATGGCCGTCGCTGCCATTTTACTGTGGACTTTTGAGGTAGGCAATGTTGTTTGCTGTACTGTACAGACTTTTTTCTAAATGATAGAATAATTACCCCACCTAGGACGCCTTCAACTATATACTCAATTTTATCAAACCCCGAGGCTACGAAGTACAAACCAATCCGTCGCACAACTTGAAGTACGAAAGCAACGCATGGCCCCAGTTGTTTCTTTACTCCAAGGAGGACCTTTTGATACCCTATACTGTGAGATGCTTCGAGGAAGTTTCTGTTCCATGTTTGAACGAGATACTAATTCCGTTCATTTTGGTTTCCGTTCTCCAATTGCAGGATATAGAAAAGTTTGCCAACTACCGGCGGCGCTGCGGTGTGGACGTGCGCATGATATGCTTCGAGCGCTCCGAGCACGTGAAGCACTACATCCGCCACCCGCAGCAGTACGTCTACACCGTCTGCAAGTTTATCAACGATTGTTTGTCGCACTACTATGGCAAATTTCACAACTAAACAATTACGAAGGAACGAGAGCTTTTGTAGGTGAGGGGCGTAATGTTGGTTAGCTGTTTTTAATTTTTCCTTCCTTTTTTCGTTAATGTGATAAACGCACAAATTCTTAACTGAAGCGCAAACGCCACCGCAGCGATCTTAACTATGCGAAAAGCACATTTGCAGCACACACACAACAAAAATACTAATACCCAACACTCCAGAATGGGGTTGGGAATAGTGAATTCTAGCGATTTAGGTTCTTATGAACTCACCAGTATGCATAGCAATTGTTTTCATTGTGATTCACCTTTTAGAAACTAAAGTAAGCATATTTAAAATGCCTTAATTCGTGGTGCACGGGGAGCGCACGCTCGTTAGTGTGTATGTGTACGTTAAACTTCTTCTAGCGGTAGCAAACAAATTACAAACTCCAACACTCGTACATTTCCGTTCCAGCCAGTTCCAATTGGTATCAGCTAAAAAAACAAATGAACCCCGTTTCCCGGGATTGAATGCCGTGAACATGTTATTTTCATTTAAAAGAGAAATAAACTAAAATAGGCATGTTATTGTCCATGATAGATTTGAAGAATTGCATACTAATCTCATAATATTGAGTAAAACAAAATCTCCAGAAACGGACTACGTCAACCGTCATTTTAAATACAGATCCACTGTCATACTTTCTGTAGAACACTTTGGAATTTCTGTAGAACAGAAAGACAGGTAAGCACAGTGTAGGAAAACTCATCCAAAATGTAATTCTGTATTTTTTATTGTAATATTTCACATTATCTTGTTTTATGTAAATTTTTAACAATCTTTTCTCTAGTAGCATAAACATATTTTTTCAGCAATTTTCTTAATTTTAACCGAATTTAAAAACACTCATCGTACCATCGTTTCTCCCACTGTGCGAAGAAACGTCCGATTTGTTTACATTTCGCAGCTGCCGGTACGATGTACACGCTGCGTGCAGAACAAGTGTTTCCCGTCCCGCTTCCCTTGTTGTAAATTACGTTAAATGATGAAAAAATATCTGTTAGATTTAAGTGCACTATACTCTGATCATCGCCAGAAAGCGTACATCGGCTACCGGGCGGCGTGGACCACGGTGGGATGTTTGATACGGACCGTACAGGACACTTTCGGCATCGCTTCGGATCTGTACGTGTGCAGTAAAGATGGAATTTTCTATCCCGAGTGTGAAAATGTCGGTCTGATACACGACGGAGAAACATTGAGGTAAGAAAGGGGATTCTCACCAAAATACCATTTGTGCTTTATTTTGTACTTTATTTCCTCTACTTTGTAGGATACTTCCTAAAGCACACGTGGAAAGTAGGAAACGATCAAACACAGTTGCGGACGACGAACCTCGCAAGCGTACCGCCGCAAACGCTCAGCAAGAAAGCAGCACATACGAAGATATCGAATCCACGCTGCTCGGTCTCCCAAAACCAAAGCGTCGTCGTATACGGAAACGTAAAAGCAAGACTATTGTGGAGAAGCAGCAACCCTCCCAGCCAATGCGAAGTGCTCCCATAAAACAACCAACAGTTGACGAAACACAAAACGGACACGTTCGCTTCTCTGACGAGGAGTCGCAAACGAGCGAAGAGAAGGCATCATCGGACGATCCGGAACTGCCCTACAGAAACTTAAATCGCACCATGAAGGCAAGAGTCGTACGGGCCGTGTCCCCATCCTCGCTCACAATAAAGCCACCGAGCGGCATTCCCTCTGAACATGCAAATAATGGCATTGCTGAAGACACTCACACTACTGAGCCACCCGCACGCACCTCAAACCCCTCCCTAAAGCCCAGAATCGTTCGAGCACTTCGACCGGAAAGCGCAACGGTGCAGGTAAAGCGGGAACTACTTGAAGCTGCCCACGTGAAGGCGGCGGCGCTGCAACAATCATGTCCACCGCAAACAGTGCAGCAAAACAAGCCGATAATCGAGCTTGACTCTCAACCAACACCTGTTCCCGGTGAAGAGGCCACTCGTGATGCCGGCGCAATAATGCTGGCAGTATGAGGAAGCATTGCTCACAAACACACGTGAAGTGTGTTGCGTGTGTTTAACATGTTGCCATCTGTTGGCGGGGGGGGGGAGGTTTGACGTGTTCAATCGGAAAGAGGAATAACAATGCATTTCCCATGTTTCCTACACTATGTCACCGATGCGGCTAATTGGAAAATAAATAGGCCGAGAAGGTCGAGAGATTAAAGCTTTGAACTTAAAGTTTGTTTACCTTTCGTGTGGACCATCCGTTGCATCATTTTTATCACAAAATTTTAACGTACTGTTTATCTACTTCAAACATTGCGCAATCGCCACTTAATGCAAACCAATTTTAAATCTCTTCACAATCCTTTTTGACGTGACTCTCGCTAATGTTTTTCTTTCTTTTCGTTCTCCCAAAACATACGAAAAACACGGAAAAATTAGAGCACAACAAATATATTTATATTTAAATAACACGATACAAGGCAAATGGTGAAGCGACGACGACAAATCTCTCTGTGTGGTGTATTATGGGTTGATTTTCGTTTTCGTTATGCTCTCAAGCGCCTCCCGCAAGTGTAAAATGGTGTTTTATCTTCTCTATTTGCCCAACAACGAATCGGGTGGTGTAAAGGGGGTGTTGTATATTTTCATACACGCGCCCCTCACTGGGATATAGAACACAGGAAAATGAATGTGCAAGATGTTTTCACAAAAAAAAACTGTCTTCTTAATTAATCAAAGCCATTTGCACTTAGATTAAAGTGCGCTAAAGCTTTTTCCCAATTTTCCCATTTTCTGTACCGAATGGGCAAGCAAAATGAATGAATCTGCCTGTGACACGAGGCTGGTAGGTATATCGACTTTACGCTATGTATGCTTATGGGTTTACTATGTGTGTGTGTGTGTGTTGCTTGGTATAATTGTGCTCCTTGGT
This sequence comes from Anopheles melas, assembly GCA_000473525.2. Lineage (NCBI taxonomy): Eukaryota > Metazoa > Arthropoda > Insecta > Diptera > Culicidae > Anopheles > Anopheles melas. The sequence continues at coordinate 3,762 of AXCO02006266.1, read as the reverse complement.
GTCTCCCGCCCCCAACACAACAAATCGAGAACACACGCAGCCACTGCGCCTTACTGCGCCTCCCGCTCCCGCCACCCACCCCTTACGCCGAGTGCTGCTGGATGAAGTTTTCCAGCTTTTCCGCGTTCGCGCCGGAGAACTGGCCGACCACCTCCTTCCGCTTGATGAACAGGAAGGTGGGCATGCTGGCAATGTTGTACTGGGCCGCCAGCTCCTCGCACTCGTCCACGTCCACCTTCACCACGACGATCTTGTCCGCGTACTTGTTCTGGAACTCCTCCAGCTTCGGGGCGATCACCTTGCACGGGCCGCACCAGGTGGCGAAGAAATCGACCACAACGAGCTGATCGCCGGCCGCTTCCAGCTTGTTGTTGAAGTCCTCCTGCAAAAAGGATGGGGAGGGAGGATACAGCAATGAACATTAATTCATTTATTTCCCTGTTTTTTTTTGTTGCATTTGCTAAGCAAAGCTTTGTGGCGCCGTTGCCTATTTGCCGTGCGATTTATCTTCAGAGAGGATGGCACGGGGGGGGGGGGGGGGGGGGGGGGGGTCGGTTGTACAGAGGAGTCATTCGACAGCGAAGCGTGAGTAATGTACGGCAGAGTGCATCTGACGTAGAACGATGCAATAAAAAATGCATTTAACGACAGTTGACAGCGCAAGGATGAGATCATTCGCTTGCAACAGCTAGGCGTGGGTTTAGATTTGAAACAACCCTTTAAAGGCATTTTAAACCATACCCAACACTGCAACTAGACCGTGCAATGCAGTAAATGAGCCATTCCCTGTGTATGTGACATTATATTGAGAAAGATTTCATCATAGCATGCACCGGAAGGCTCCCGGCTGTGACTGGCAGCGATAACTTAGCAACGACCCGCTACCGCCATCATCGTGTTGCTTAGATGGCCTTAGGTTTCGGAGCCATGTCAAGGTTGCCCCTTTCGCTAACACCCGGACACTACACACCGACCGAGCCGGTGCAGTAATAATAATAGGTGATGAATAATGGAATCAAACCACAACCGGCGTGTATCGAATTCCGCGTCTCGGTGGTCTCGAATATTCAAGTTTTTACACACCCGACCACCACCAACACGGACGCGCAATCTGAAGGCCATACACACAACCAACAAGTGTGACTACTGATATTTCCAATGACTCACTGGACATTAGTGATGTGCTGCATGGAGCGCACCCACGACTCCGACTATTGTTAGTCCGATTCCGACTCCGGCAAAATAGAACCACTAGATCCGCCCGGAATCGGAATCGTCTGGAGTCGTCTGGAGTCGTCCGTAGTCGTCCGGAGTAGTTCGGAATCGGTGTTGATCGGAGTCAACAGGAGCCGTGTGGTTTAATGTGCTTGTGATCAGGCATTTCCTTTCGTTGTGTTTTTTGTCTTTCACTTTGCGCGTGCACTTCCTATGCAAGCCGACCTCGACCGACTCCAGATGACTCCGTCTGTACCCGATTCTGGAAGACTCCAGACGACTCAAGACGATTCCGAACGACTCCGGACGACTCCGGACGATTCCGGACGACTCCAGACGACTCTGGATGACTCTAACTCCGGGTGATTCCGAACGACTCCGGTCGACTTCGACTCCGAACGACTCAGGGCTACTCCGGACGACTCCGAACGACTCCGACTCCGGGTGACTCCGGACGACTCCGGATGATGCAGGGCGAACCTACCTTCCGGAGTCGATTACGAATTTATCGGAGTCGGATCGGAGTCGGATCGGAGTCGACTCCAGATTTTTGCCAACTTTACCCATCACTACTGGACATGTGTCATTTGACTGTGTGTGCGTATCTATGATCCACCTGCTCTATTAGAGACATATTGTTTTACACCTTTTTAAATGCACATTTAAAAAAACACACAGGCTTCGAAAATTAATTAATCCATTCGTTTTTAACACCTTCCTCCACGTCCGCGGGGTTTTCTCGCGGGAACAGTGGGAACGATGCGATGAAAAGGCAAACATCACCTGGAAAATGGGGGAATGTGTGTATCAAATGGCGCAAAAAAAAAGTGACGGCGAAACCGAGCATTTTGGAGTGCGCGAAGCGTACCCTCATTTGTTTGCTATTGGTTTTCCTAATTAAATCGATGGTGTGTGGTGCGTGTTTATGCTCTTTAAACGGGTTCACACTTTCAATGCGAATGCTGAGAAATCACCCAAAGAACCCAGAAAAAAAAAACAGAAAACCATCTACGATAATGCAATCGCATATTTGCAACGTGGAACGATCTGGAAACTGTTTCCTGCTTTGCAATTCTCATTCACATTCCTTGGAGTTGCTGGTTTGCGAAATGTTGGTGCACAAACAGGGTGTATCAGCAAGTGTGCCCTCTCGTAGCCCGTTCGTAATCATAGTAATCTTCGCCTGGCGGTCTCTGTGGTTCCCATCACAACAAGCGTTAGAAGCAACCTATGTGTCTGTGTTGCCTACAGAGTGGCCAAATCGGTGCCTTGCGTGTTTTAACCGCGAAAGTAAGAGCTTATCTAACCACCACCACACCGGCGCCGTATCGCACATTATTGCCTGGGCACACACACACACACACACGCAGCGGGTAGCGCATTATTCTTCCGATTGTGGAAGCGAAGATGCGCGCCTGTGCTTCTTTGAGGGCCCCCCTTTGCCGTATTATCTCATCATCCCGCTTCCCGGACAACCAATGGCGCACATCATTCACGCGGTGACAGCACGCGGTCCCATAAGGGACGGGGTGTAGGCATGATTTTTTTCCTGTGTATCACAAATTCCCATTGATTTTCATGACACACCACCATCATCATCATCATCATCATCGTGAGTTAGCCGATTAGTCGGTTTGTGCCGGGACTGCAACAAATGGCGGTCGTGAAGAACCCTGACGGGAAGTGAGAGAAGGTCGACTCACACAGCCAACAGTACCAATACAGCAAACGATTTAATTAGCCACTGGCCGTATCATACAAGCCGCCGACCGCCCGCGATGATGACGATGGTGGTGGTTTGACTCAACCGACCGACCGACCCCCTCCTATAACGCCTAACGCCTATTACTCCCGGTCCGACAAATGGGAAGCAAAGGGGGATAGAAAAACGAAAGAAACGAGAAGTAAAACAAAGGGGTGTGCAAGACAGAAAAACGAAAAAAAAACAGCTCAACACAGACACACAAACACACACTCCCATGCACACTTCGGATGGGAAGCTCCACAAATCAATTCCCCCCTAAGCTGTGGCCACGATTCTTCGGGTAAGGGTGTGTAAAAGATAGCCCACAGCATTGGAATTTTGTTGGCGCACACACAACGATGTCGAATTGGGAAGGTTTTTTTTTGTTCCTAAATGGCCCGGCAAGCCGGCCGGGAACGATGGCGTCACTCTGTTTGTTCCACTGTACCCCCACCATACATTTGTGCATTTACTTACGGAATCTTTCACCATGTACACCATTTTGACCGCTGGTTATAAAGCTGGCTCGAAGTAAGGTTACGAGGAAGGAGCACGCGATTTGCTGCTGCTGCTGCTGCACGGGCGACGAGGGAAAGTTCGTTCGACCGACACGTCCACTCTTTTTCAAGTGAACTTTTGTCCGACTCGCGCTGGCTCGCTGGCGGAATGACAGTTGGAATTGGACACACACACACACAGGCACAGTGGAAGGTGCTATTCGTGGTGTGGCGAGACATTTTCTCGAACAGTTTCGAATGGTCGATAATTTGAAAATGAATTTAAATCACTTTTATGCAATAAAA
>KI920930.1:0-12045 GCA_000473525.2 Anopheles melas | reverse complement strand
ACACGGGCATGTTGTTAAGTCGTACAAGCTGACGACTGTACTACGAGACCGGCTAAAAATATAGATGATACTTAAGCATATTCAAAAGTTCCGTTAAGACAAGGCCACCCGTCAATGAGCAATAATTATTTTAGTTATTCGATTTCGATACTGTATAAAAGAGAGTTATTGGAAAAATGTGTCTTGCTCGTCTTCTTCTTCTTCTTCTATTTGGCGTAACGTCCTACGCGGACATGCCGGCCTATACAGGCTTTCGAGACTTAATTCATTACCACGCAGCCGGATAGTCAATCATTGCTACGGGTGGACGGTCCATTCTGGGTTTGAACCCATGGCGGGCATGTTATAGAGTCGTTCGAGTTGACGACTGTACCACGGGACCGTCTTGCTCGTAAATTTTGATTAGATTGTAAATTAATTTTAATTTAAAGTACTCATACTAGCAACTTTATATCAACTTGAAAGTGAAAAAGAGAAATGGTTATGAGATTTACGTTTATGTAATGACGCGCTATTTCTATTAAGAAAAAGTGATAAGAAAGTAACATGAAAACCATATCCTTCTTATAGGATGCTGCAAACAGAGGCAAAGTTGAAAGGTCTTTTTTATGCAGTAATGTTTTACGACGATCAGGTAAATCAGTTTTGTTACATTTTATGAAAATTATGGTCTCACTTGATATCAATGTTAAATTATTGAGCAAAGGTTAACGAGTTACTGCAATAGTTAAATTAAAAACAAAATCATACCATGCCATCTCACCTAGCCGTGCTTAAATCATGTAAATTATGTTTATCGTTTGATTTTAACTGGCCAAAGTACTTCATCAAATATTTGCTTGCCTATTTTAGACAGCTTGACGAAGTATATTTTGAAATTAAAACATGAAAGTACATTGTTTTATTGCATTCAACTCATGCATGATGTAAATGGCCAGCGGTGGTCTATGATTCAAAAAACAAAAGAGAATCAATCGATGATTGAAGGTACAAAAGGGCACATAAGCACACTTTCCTTTGGCGATTGGTCGAACCGATGTACCGAAGTGGGCCTTACCTGTACATTATCCTCGGTGATGGTGATCTCACCACTGTACGCGTACTCGATGAGCTGCTTCAGCGACGAAGGGTCAATATCGTGCAGCGTGACCACGTCGCAGTTCCGCTCGAGCATGTCGTCTGTGGAAAATTCAATATTCCATTAGTACAGCAAACTACTACCACGTTCGTCGACACCGACGGTGGACGGATTTGTCTGCGGATTGTTAATTGAATTCGCCAGCCCCATGGCAGGGATAATATTCCCATCGTAGCAGTGTGTTTTGCAACATCACCCGTCCCCACCTACACTTACCATTGAACATGGCGTAGAAGTATGGCGAAACTGAAGCAAGTATGACTTTGTGTGCATTGATCGTTTCACCCCCAACTTCCAGCGTAACATCGCACAGCTGCAAACAGGGAGAATAGTGAGAAGGGCGATAAAAAGTGGTGCAACAAGCAAAAAAACGCAGTCAGCATTTGGTGCAGAGTTTCGGGGGTTGATGCGGAAGTCGGCTGTTGCTGTCTAGGGTCGAACGAACGAACGAACGAACGGAACACTACGCAGACTACGCACCAATTGTACTAAATGGAAAATCCTGTTGAGTCTGAGCCGACTGAGCCCGACTCTACCATTGGTTTTACGTTTCAGCTGACCCGTTCGTGCCAAAACGCACAAGCGGGAGGACACAGAATCGTGCCAAAAAAACTCAAGTGCAGCGTGTTGAGCCCCGGACTGAGCCGCAAATTTGATTGTCATAATTTGACTGTTGAACCTGTTTGACTGTGGGAATGGCAATGTCGACACCCCCCGGTCGAGTGGCGCGGTGTCGGCCAACAGCAGCCGGATGTACGTTGGCAAAATGTTACCTGGGCATTCTGCCGCATGCGATTGATGGCGGAGAAGGAAGCTATGCAGTGGCCGGGGTTCTGGTGGTGGGCCTGCGGCAGTATGTCGTCGTTTGACATGTTCGGTGGGCTGAGATCGCTGGGGGTTTGCGTGGAGTTGCATGTTACAGTGGTGACATCCTCGCCGCCGTTTACCGTTTCACCGTTGGCAGTCGGAGACCTGGAATAGATTTACGTTTACGCTATTAGTTGCCGGCTTATATGGGGAGTGTTCGCGGGGATTGGCGATTCAATGGGGGCATAGGGGTGATTTGAATGTTGCAGCGATTTAAACGAATAAACTTTGTACCATCCAACAAGGGATAGCGAGGATCGTTAATTAACATGTATCTGTAGTTTAAATCGAGCAGCGATTTAACCAATTGATTGGAGCTGTACAGGCAACAGTTTTGGGATATACAGTTCTCAACAACATGGAATAAGCATTCGCTGACACTACTGTTGGCTTACGGATTACTTATCAATACTTTTACCATGCTAGTTGCTTAATAAAAACGATCCTAAGGCGCAATGGTCGTCTGAAGATTGAGGGTTGAGGTTACTGCACGAACGTTACTTCGTGTTTTGAAGGCATAGAATCGTTTTAAAATTCAATAATTTGTTTGAAGTAAAACTTTAGCAAAGCTCTTAAAACAGAGTAAATAAACTCAACATTTTTTTCAAATTTTGGACAATGATTTGGCTTTTATAGTTCTTTTGTGTTAGTCTTTTCTTTTGTCGTTAGTCGACCACTGATATATAATTATAAGGATTTTATCAGTCGAAATAATGTATTATTGGTAGCGTCTTGTCTGTAAAGTCATTTTTAAAGCAATTGTTGAAGGGTTCGTTGAGTACGAACGACAGGTATTTGTTCTTACATTTTAGATATATACTGTCTTGTTAGGTATTTCATTTGAGCACTATCTTTCATGCGTATTCTATTATTGCAATAGAAAAGTCGAGTTGCTGAGTTTGTTGTAGCTGATTTGTATGGCAACGTTCACTTTTGGGGTTCATTTGCTCAACACGAATCTAGTCGAAATCAGAATAGAATAAGCCTTCCAAGGAAGAAAAACAACCCAAATAACCAGCTCGACCTTTACCGCTGATTTGAGGATGTTTGACGAAAAATCGTTCCGATGTCGTATTTTGTGGCTGATTAAGAGATAAGAAGTACTTTGCGGAACTATGGCACTTCTTAACAAGCACTTGGTACTCTTTGGAACCTTGCGGCTGGTTAGCCTGATGTGTATAGTTCATGATGGAACTTGGAGGCTTGTTAAGAAAGCGTACCGTACTTGGAGGAACTTTATAGCTTTTTAATGCATGACATGGTGGCTCTTGTCAGGGTGTCAAAGACTGACACCGTCGATCATTTTATTGTTGCTGCACAAGTTAGAGTTTTTAATTGAAGAAGGAATTTTAAGTGAAGAGATTGTGATTGTACAGTAAAGTGTGCGACATTTTGTATAATTCATGAATATGAGGGATTTAAAAAATTTACACATATACATAAACAAAACAAATCGTGTTGTTTATTTAATCGATAACGCCTTGCTTGAAAATAAATCGCAAAGAAAAATAATCCTCCGCATAAGGAATAAGGAAGCTGCTTAGGCGCTATTTAGAAGGACCACCTGGAAACTTTGATGCTGTTTATGAGCTGCCTAAGCATATTTGGCTATTTGGAAACATGCTTTCTCGTTCTTTCAATCTGACCATCAAACAACACAGATTTGGTTTCTAACTGTCACAGAAGTTCAAACAATTGAACTATGAACCGTTGATTCGTTTGTCCGTCTGTTCGTCCGTGCAATCGTTCATGCAATCGACGAGCAGTATGTCACAGTTCATCGTTAATTATTTGTCAGCGAACAGATACACTTAACTGAAACAATTTGATGAACGATCAGTCGTCAGTGATGATCAGTTGTCGTTCGTTCTTTTCATCTCACAGCGTGATTTTAATATAACTGATCTGAACGTAGCTTTCAACTGCTTCTACTATCTTTTTAGATTATTCCTTTTTCTATAGCGAATAGCCCAAAGAACTATGCATTTTGCATGAAATTACATTGTCTCAAGCCATAAAAAAGCGAAGCGAACGTCGTAAAACGCAATCCCACGCCATTATTTCCATAACCCACAGACACGGATGCGATCACCACCATGCATTCCCCGCACGTAAATAGACAATGAGCTGGTAAAAAGCAACGAATCTACATTCATTTGCACTTCATTGAATTGCTTCCAAGTGTTTTAATTTCACTTCCACTTCCTACTGTCTCTCTTTCTAATTGTATTTTTACGTACTCCCGGTACTATGGCCTCACCAGTACGTGCCTTCTATCATCTATCGTTAAAAACAGACTAAATAAGGCGAAAAAAAGAACCAATCGGTTTGCTATTCTTATCAAGCGAGCGAACGACACAGCATTTCTCACTCGCTTTATCTTAATCTGTCTGTCAGGAGATTTTCCCTTATCTGAGCAAGTCTCAAAGTTTGCTTTACTTCCATTAGTGGTTGTTCCACTTTGGAGTTGTGCTTGGAAGCACTTCCGTGCCGTGGTTTGAGTTTCTCCGCAAGGGGGAGGGGAGGGCTTGGGTTACAAACAGCAGGATGCCCACTTTACGTTGTTGGCAGGGTGAAATGCGACAGTTGTAAAATTTATCCCACCCTGCGGTATGCACAACGTCCCGCTCCGGGAGCTTTTGTTGAGCAGCGTTGCAAACCCGAAAGCCCAACCACTCGAAAGAACATCTGTCCGTTTCGGAATCGATGGCACCTTTCCGGTAGGATGAGTATTTCAACACGGTAATGGAGGAGCTGCTGGAAACAGTGGTTGTGGAAGTGGAGGGACATAAATTGAAAAAAAGAAGAAGATGGAGTTGGTCTAACACTTCGAAGGAAAGCAGTGGAACATCACGGCATGAGTTTTACAACATGTTTTTCTGCCGCGGGTGGTAAATGTAGTATTTTTTGCTTGCTCTTTTACCCCCCCCCATCCAAAACACACACCAGATGGATTCGTACGAAAGTATCGAATCTGCTGGTCATGGTCACGGTAACCATGTTTGGGGCGGCTGAAGGGAGCAGTTGCTGGCGCCAGCAAAATAAAGCTCCAGAAGGAAGCGATTCCCAAGCGATGGAATGATGCTGATGTGGAGATTCCTTTTTCAGCTTTTGCAACGGGGTGAGGCAAAGATGGAAAAAGCATTTCAATGAAATTATGGTATAATATGATTTGAGGACGGAATTGGATAAGGGGTCCTGTTTTTTTGCTGACTTAACATATCTTAAATACGAATGTTTCATTGTTATTGCGTTAAGCTTGATGTTCTTTTCCCCTAATGATCGAGTTTTGGGACAGTTTTTTACAGCTTTATACATTTATTTTGAGGTCTAGTCCATTTTGGATGGTGCTGAACTTCGTAGAGAACAAACGAAAGTACTTTGTCCGAACACTATCGACATTAATTATACCAAGCTAGAAGAAGATATTCATAGTCAAGCCTCAACATCATACGAAACTTTAGCAAAACCATTTAATTTACACTGTAAAACGTAAAATCTATACAAAATGGAATGAATAAACTTCACGATACAAAGTACTACATTAAAGCGTTTCTTTATCACAAAAAAAGGCAAGTGAGGGCTAGATTGCTTCGAGGCATTAGAAATATACTTTAAATATAAATATACGGGATTTCTTTATCATCTTCATCGACCATCTGTATGTCACAAAAGGCACTTTGCTTGTTAATAAATTCAAAGTCCATAATCTCCCTCCAAGATAGAAAACAGTAGAGAACACATTCAGTGCTCTTCTCGTTCGAGTTAGTTGCCTCCTCAAGGAAGCGCTTAATGCTCAACTGTTGTAGATTCGTTGGATGACCCTCGCTACGTGCTATGGTGATCAATACTTCCAATTAGATTTCATAATTAGTTTCCAATTGTCCACGGAAAAACCCACAAAAGAAAAAAAACTTGTATCTAGGGTGGGATTTTTGGAGAACAATTGGACACTTCATATGAAAAAGGACAGTTTTTTCAAAATGTTTAATAAACATCGTAGGATCCTTCGATGGATTTCAATTCGGCAAATTCTGCAGAATAATTCTGCAAATTTTACAAAACTGCTCAATCACCAATAATTCCAATGAATCATCTGAGCATTTAAAACTGATATTTAAGGTGAGTAATTGCTTCGTCATCACCTAAGAATTCAATTAAGTTAGATAAAAAGAACAAATTAAAATACAATAAAGTTACAAAATTTTATTCTTAACGGCTTGAACTCATTTATTTCAAAAACCTTTGATAAATTCCTCGTTGAACATTGGTCTCCTATAGTTCTGCTAACGGGCCACTTCAAAAGCAAGAACTAACAAAATCATAATTATGGTGCAAGTAAGTACCAGTACCAGTAATCGCCATTAAAAACTTTTCCTCAATTTGCGGCTCGTTACCGGCTAAATACAGAGCAGAGTCCCGGGAAGTGAACGTCGTCGCTATTAGTATAACAAGGAACGCCCTCCAAAGGTGTGTTGAAGGACCTTTTCAAATTGAAACCAAGTACTGTTTCCAGTTTCAAATTGGATAGTTATAAAATGAGCCGTTCAACGATCGGGCAAGGTTCATTTGAGTTTCATCTTCGAGGAGAAAGAGAGCAGTGCTTCTGTTTCACCGAAAGTAATGAAGCTGAACAAACTGAACCCACGGTGGGATGCGTACGATCGACGGGATTCGTTCTGGTTGCAGTTGCTTTGTTTGAAATATTTAGGCCTATGGCCACCGGAAGATACGGATCAGGCAACGCGGAACCGGTACATTGCGTACGGTTGGGCTTTGCGGATCGTGTTTCTACATCTGTACGCTCTAACGCAAGCCCTATACTTCAAGGATGTGAAGGATATTAATGTGAGTGTGTAGTTAGCTATTAGTGTTTCACCTGTCCATAATCTGTCTTTTATTGGGTAGGACATCGCAAATGCATTGTTCGTGCTTATGACTCAAGTGACATTGATCTACAAGCTGGAAAAGTTTAACTACAACATCGCACGGATTCAGGCTTGTCTGCGCAAGCTTAACTGCACACTGTATCACCCGAAACAGCGCGAAGAATTCCGGTAAGCTTGCTGGGAAATATGACTAGAAAAAGTGCTAAAAACGACTCTGCTCCAAACGTAGCCCCGTTTTACGATCGATGAGTGGAGTGTTTTGGCTGATGATCTTTCTGATGTTTGTGGCCATCTTCACCATCATTATGTGGGTTATGTCGCCAGCCTTCGACAATGAACGTCGTCTACCCGTGCCGGCCTGGTTTCCGGTGGACTATCACCGTTCGGACATCGTGTACGGTGTACTGTTCCTGTATCAAACCATTGGAATCGTCATGAGCGCAACGTACAACTTCTCGACCGATACCATGTTTTCCGGCTTGATGCTACACATAAATGGACAAATTGTGCGGCTTGGTAGTATGGTTAAAAAGGTGAGTTACGGCGACTACTTGCCTTCAGTAAGGACAGGGAGTTTGTTTCCGTTATGCTATCATTTTATCAGCTTGGACATGACGTCCCTCCCGAACGCCAATTGGTCGCAACGGATGCGGAATGGAAAGAGATGCGAAAGCGCATCGACCATCACTCCAAAGTGTACGGTACGATGTACGCTAAAGTAACGGAGTGTGTGCTGTTTCACAAGGACATCTTAAGGTACGAATTGGGCCAATTAATTGTGCCATTTAAAAAGCTTGACTCAACTTTTCACAGCTTCGGCGATGAAGTGCAGGACATTTTCCAAGGATCTATCTTCGCGCAAGTATGCGCGTCTGTAATTATCATTTGTATGACACTGCTGCAAGCTACCGGGGACGATGTTACGATGGCCGATCTGCTGGGCTGTGGGTTCTATTTACTAGTAATGACATCACAAGTGTTTATTTTCTGTTACGTTGGGAATGAAATCTCCTACACGGTAGGTTCGACACGGACGGGGCGGTATTAAAGTTTTGGGAAGGCTATCAATACCACATAGTATGATGTTTCATTACAGACGGATAAATTTACAGAGTTTGTTGGGTTTTCCAACTACTTCAAGTTCGATAAGCGAACCAGCCAAGCAATGATATTTTTTCTGCAAATGTAAGATAGCGGTGTATTTGTGTTGTCAGTACATTAAATACGTTCTCTATTTCAGGACTCTTAAAGATGTTCACATCAAGGTCGGAAGTGTCTTGAAGGTTACGCTAAATCTTCACACATTCTTGCAGGTATGTAATCATGCTGTGGTATTTATTTTTGAAATAATCTACAAACTTTGAAAGTAATTTCAATCTGTTTTGTAGATTATGAAGCTATCGTACTCCTATCTGGCAGTACTTCAGAGCATGGAATCAGAGTAATGGTGCTAATATCCTTAATGTTGAAATTATATTTTGTTAGATTTATTGCAAAAAGTAATATTTAATTTTATACATCAAACGTAAGCCCGCTAGTTGTCAATGAGCCTTTTCAAAATTTTATTTAAATAGTTTAAATTGATTTCGAATAGATTGTAGAGTTTTAGCAGTTTAATCTGATAGGATATCATGTTTATCCAATAGAGACGTGGAAGCGTTCCCAGGTCGTTCGTTTGACAGTTTATAGCACCATCGATCAATTGATCGCTTTGATCGCTAAGCGCACCTGATTTTATCTTTACTTCGCACCTGTTATGGCAAGTGCGCTTTTCACACGTTTCACACAAGAGGACTTTATTAACCATCGTTTTATGTATAATGCATTCTTACTTCAGCTTTTTATTACATATAAAACCAAATTTAGCATTTTTATTCTCACGCAACGATTAGCGGATGACTTCTTAAAGGTCCATTTAGTGGTCGAAAGAACATACAATTATATCTCTCAAAATCTCACAGCAATATAAGAAACAAAAGGATACCAAACATGTCCTTTTTTTTACTTGACAATTTAATTTGATTTATAAAATAAAGCACTACCCGTCAACTTCCTAAATTTATTCATGAATTCATCTTGAAGCAAAATAAACGTTCATTAGAATAATTATACAAAATCGGAACGTTCATTCGTTAATAAATAAAATAAATCACCACAATTTGATGCAATGTAATGTAAAATATAAAAATTCTATAAATTTCATGTTTACTTCTACCCGATCTCTAAATGGACCTTAAGATAGCCAACAACTGGCAAAGCTTTACGAAACAGTGCAATAAAAGGGCTGTAAGAAAAATCTGATTTAGAAAAAGAAAACACTAATGATTTAGAATTCATCCATTAGAAAGAACATACCGAAGTGATAAGTGATTTTATCACACAATAGTACAGTGGTACAATTCAAGTATTAGTTCTAAAAAGTGATTTTTTTTGTATTTATCTTTTTCCTTATTAATGTGCTATCTGCTGTTTAGATGAACTTGACATGACTTATAACATGAAAGAATAAATTAAAGCAGGAGAAAATAGGCTTAAAAAAGTTGGAAAGTTTCAAATGACCTAACGCCAAGGCCTGCATAAATACGCCTCTCAGGGAATAGCCTGATTAAAGGATTGAAATATTCAGCATCCGCTGCGTATCGTGAGGTTTTCAAGATGTTTTGCAAAAAAGGAGCAAACATAATTCATAACCAAAAGGAACCAGACGTGGTAAGATATGGTAAGAGATAGTACATTGCTTCTCTTTGAAGAAACATTCAAGTGCTCTGTAGTTGCTGTCCGCTGGCAGCTTCTCGAACACTTGATGGCGTCTAGACGTCTTGTACTTGTCTCAGATACCCCCTAAAAAAACAACGTTCGATGGCACTTACGTGTTGGATTTGACGGGCAGGAACATTTTCTTGTTGCAAGCGACCAGCTTAGACAGATGCTTGATGAGAAAGATCTTCACCTTTAAGGTGCATATTCGGCGCGGTGCCGGTGCAACCGCCGTCGAGGTGGAAGGTGTCGGCGAGCACCTGCCTGCCGGTGGTCGTGGCGATGTCGAGCACGATCCGTCCGCTTCCGGCGGCGTGTCCTGCGATGGAAGTGCTGTATTGGTGGAGCTACCGACGTCACGCTGCGGGAGCGGTTGCTGTGTATTGCTGGACTCGCCTACTGCTACTGCTGCGGCGATGCTCTGGTGGTTGCTGTCGTTGACGACGGTGGTGGTAATGATCTGCTGCGTAGCGGTGGCGGCCGTACTGATCGAAGCAAGCGAGGCTAGCTGTGCGATGGCAAGCTTAGGCTGCTGGCAGGGCGTTGGCCGCTGGGGAGCCACTTGAAGCCGGCCGCGGTGCTCTTCTAACTCTACGTTCACTGTGTCCGGTTCGTCCGTCAAGGCAGCAGCTCTCGAGCATCGGACTAGCTTGGTGCAGCTGGGCAGGGAAGCCGTCGGTGAACCCGTCGCGGAAGCCGCCGAGGCGCAGGATCGATCCACTTTTACAAGCGTAACGGCGCACGAGTGCCGCTCGGAAACAAACCGTCCTTCTCACTGTCCTCGCGCTTCTATGTAGCAAACGCGGTCTTTCGACACTTCACGCACCACTGACGTCAACGGGATGGGAAAACACGATTGCTGTTGGCGCTCTCCAACTCTGAACTACCGATGAAGTTTGCATGCATTACACGAGCGCGGCTTACGGATGATAATGCCTTCCCTTGCCTGACCCTGGCTGAGCGCTACCACGTTGACCGATTCTATTTTGGAAATTGGGAAAGAAATAAACAAAACAGATAATAAAAATGAATCGCTCTGAGCCGGTATGAGGAGTTCGAGCGGCGAAAGAAATGTGTGCGAGCTGGGATGGTGGTGGTGTGAGATTGGAACGGGACGGAATTGTAGAATGATAGACTGTGTGATTGCACGAGACGTTTAGTACACATGTGAGTCTCGAGCGACTCGTCCCAATAGCGAACCTTTCCAAGTGAGAACGATGACGGTATGGGACTGGGCGATAAAGATGATAAATTATGCAGACTCATTGTGGCCTTCGGAGGATACACGAAAGCCGAACGTGCCCGGGATGGTATCGTCAGTAGACAAAAGGATTGAGCCGAGAGAGGGTAACTCTACCTCTTTCTCACTCTGGTGTGTAAGTAAGTTTTGTATGTGTTGTCGGAATTCGTTGAACCGATTAAATATTATAATATGAAATACGGCTGATCCTATCGCAAACGGACAGAGTTTTGTGAGATTAATGTCTGCTATTGGATAAGTCCAAGCATTTATTTTACTTTTTATTTATAACACGATAGCTAAAAAATAGGTCTTATTGCTGATAAATCCAGTTTCCATGTTTTTATTACATAGAAGCAGTTTAAGGATATGATATGCGAGACAACTTATGTAAATTAGTTTAAAGATCAAACAGTATATACAATAAAAACAATTCGATGACCTCAATCAAGATCTTCCAAGATTCTTTTATTCGGGAGCAAATATTTTTTAATTTATAATTTTAATGTAAAAAAAGTTTCAAATCCATTGAATAGACATGTCACGTTTTTGTATCGAAATAGGATAAAAATCAACTAACTAAATTTTGAACAATAAATACGTCTAAGTAACAATGTTCACGCAGAACAGAGCGGGACATAGGTTTTAGCTTTACGCTCGTCGATCAGTCGATATACGTGGATGGATCGATAGCAAGGATGACGAAGATCGCCAGGCTGCTATAAAGCTGCTATAATTGCGTATGGTATAGTGGTGGGAGCTCGGAATCCGAACTACCCGATTCCGATTCCGTCCCCAGAAGCGTTTCCGATTCCAATTCCACAATTCGTAATCAGCTTCGGCTTCGCACCACACTATCCGCAATCGATTCCAAAAAAAAAAAAAAAATGAGAGAGCCGTAACCAATTCCGATCAAAAGTTAAACTTTTCCGATCACTGGTTTGGTAGATAAAAATTTACAATATAACAAGTCAAGAGAGAAAGTTAAATACTCCACCACGAACGACCATTAGCCAGAATAACATAAATTGAAACACGTTGCTGAAACAAATACCGAAGAAATCGGTTATTTTCTTCAAACAAAATTTAGCACAGCCTTGAAAATGAAGACTCCCTCTTAAATTGTTCCGCGTATAACTAACGCGTATATCTAA
>AXCO02006259.1:0-16793 GCA_000473525.2 Anopheles melas | reverse complement strand
CATCGCTGACCGACAGTGTTCACGTTTTAAAAATTCATTCCCTTCTCGGGAAACCCCGAATGATAAATTTCATTTGGGGCAGAACTTTTAAAAGCAAAACACGGTCAAACATAAAGCGGTAGACTCTCTCGAGGCTCTCTCTCTCTCTCTCTCTCTCTCCATCGAAATGGTGGGGCGTGTGATTGGAAGTAACGCGTGGCCGTGTTTGTTAATTTTTCCTCTTGCTTTATTGTGCTCGCTCTCCAGTGGCGTGGTACTAAATGACGAGAATAATCGTCTTCTGGCTATTGGAGGGGAAGGTGAAAGAAATTGGAGAGTGAGATGCTACCTCGAAAGTAGATAAAAGTTTGACACTTGTTTCCGTTGGATAAACACAGCACAAGAAGCTCATCTTGCTGCTGATGCTGCTACAGCGCTATAACTCGATCTCAATATTTGATGGATTTCCTTCCCTTCGAAACGACTTAACTTCACTTAACCTTCAGAATTGCGGGGCTGGGAGGCCGAAAAGTTGACGAGCATTGTTGGGTTGGTAAATTTAATTAAAACATTACAACAACAGTTAAGCAAGTGTTGCAAAACACGGCTGAACCCCGAACCAGAAGAAGGAACGCCACGGATTTGATCCATCCCTTTCCTCTCTTTCTTGGTGCTTTTTCTTGTGCGTTCGGATAAAGTTAAGCTTTCTTGCGAAAGTTTACCAACGTTGCTTGCAGCGATGTAGGCGTGTAGCGGGACTGCGTCTTTGCGGTTGCACGAGCACCGGCGCCTAAATGTGGAGTGTCTAGCGGCTGGCGTTTGTTTCGGAGAGTGCAGTGTGCAGCGCACGGATTTCAAAATCGTGTAACGGCTCTAATTACTCGCAATTTTGTTTTGTTCCGGTGCAGTTGAAGCGAGTTCGATGGAGCAGAATATTTTTGTTTTATCCACCGATGTGAACTTTACAGTAATGACTAGAAGCACTTGTGTAGAATAATAGAGTGCTCGAGTTTCACGTAAGCGTTAGTAGGGTAATAACGCAAAAATAGAATCAAAGAGATGAAAACCTCGTTGAGAGTACTCTGCATTCTATTTATCACGAATGATGCACGCATTTCATGGTATCATAAAGCGCTTTTCACTGGGGAAAACTATTTTCCACTATTTTAAAAACAAACCACAAAACAACCAACAAAACCGAGGTATTTCTGGATAAACTATACCCATTTTTGCATAGTTTCCACCCACATTTCTGCACCACTGAATTTGTGTCTCTCGCTTCAACTCGACCTACCTAACCAACGAAAAAGAAATAAACTTTATCCTGCGGGCGTTTGTAAGGATGCTTGAAAGTAAACTTAATCCTTCTAACGAAAATAGCAACGTCAAAAGGGTATCCGTTCCAAAGGGAGGGGGCTACAACGGCTTAAGGGGAGTTGCTTTGATGCTAAAAAAAACACACGCTTACACTTACATGAAAGCTCTCTTTGTAAGGACGAAATTGGTAACGGAAGCAAAGAACCTGGAAACCCTCTCACTAATTCCGCATCCATGACAACAGAGTAGCGTTACATTGCACAATGGAATATGGTGTAATTCAGCTCAAGTATGCTATGGAATTTGTGCATTTCTTTGCTCTGGCTGCATGCACACTATACTGATCTAGAAGTGAATACATTGCTACTGGAAACCGACATACCGGACAATCGGACGAGTTGAACATTCATCCTATTAAATTAATAACGCTTTAGATGAGCAAACGCCCATTTAATTTTGAAAAAAAAGCCGAAACTATCCTAAGCCCTTGCTCGATCTCCTTCAACCAACTAACAAGTGTACCGCTTAGCGTAACATGTGTCACCGGGCTTTGCAACGCTTGCAACACTTCCACTTGCCTTATCTCGTTACGCACACGGTGCCAAATTAATTGCCATTAACTATTCTCTCAGAACCGAACCGCTAACGAGGGCCGTTACCAGGAAACCTATTGTACACGTGGCTCTAAAAGTTCCTCTTTGAAGCGTTCGGCACTCGAGCTCGAGATCCGACCGGGCATAGGATTAGCACTGCCCCGGGGTTCCACTCAAACGGAAAGAGCGCATCGCCACCACAGAGCTAGCACAGGAAGGGGATTAGATTTTTATGTCCACTAATTTAGTGTGTGTGTACGTCTTTAAGGGTGGGCTTATGCACTCAATCTGTTAGCAGGAGAACCACCCCGGAGCGGCAATTGAGGGACGGTTGATAAAAAGTAACATCCATTTGCGGCCCGATTTGTAACGAGCGTACTTAGTAGCTGAACGACTTCTGACACGGTGAATTGCAGGTAGACAGTCAGCAGACAGTGATCGACACTGCCCCCAGGGGATAATTTGTGCGGAACTAAAGGCGAGCTTAACGGAGCTCATTTTTCCAAGAAAGTGAGAGTCTCTTTGTGAGTCTTCGAGAAAAACAATCAAGACAACGATTTCAAACCGATACAAATCGTTTTAATATATTGAATTGTTTGAAATCCCTGCTATGATCGGCTTAAGACGTCCTAATGCCATCTTGCATCTCTTCAATGGTCACACATTTCTGCACACCTCCGTACATTATTCACGCTTGACAACAGAAAATTCTATAAATATCACATCAACCAATCAGCCATGCACATTAGGTCGTTTAACCAATTAGCTACTAGCCAATCCAATCCGAACTACTAAACCGTGCTCAATAATCGTGGAAAAACGCACCCGACCTGTGACGGTATCGAATCGTATTAGTCGGATTTTCCACATCATTGCTTTTTTTACATTCTGCTTTACGCACCCGGCTCATCGGCACACGACTGTCGACGACTGGGGGGCTGGAGCCCGTCAACGAGCTACCCCGCACAGAAGCATTGCAGAAGAATGGGCATGGAAGTATGGTGGCACTAGCAAAAACGGCACAAGGTTTCATCCAAACGAACAAAACGAACTTTCCCACGGCTTATCGATTCTGTTCGTTCGCTGGTGTAGACAACGGCTAGCTCAATCCGTCGACAGTATATGTTCTCAAGACTATCGCCCCCCTCCCCCCCCCACTGGCCGGGAAATGGGCCATAGCTAATAAGGATGTTACGCTAGATCGATTCTTGTCTGCGCTCTCCTTGTCTTGGCACAAAACACAGCACCGGGGACGACGACGGTATATTCAGATTGCTTCGCACACTTACTTAACTTCATTTCAAACAACCGGGATTGCATAGCGCATAACCTCGGTTCCTCGGTATAATGTATGCAGGGAAAAAGATGACTCGATCTATGCTGCTACAAAAGTGTCTTCAAACCCGATCCGACGAACCCTCCCAATATAGAGTGTAGATATTGTACGCCAGAAACCCATGTAGCGACGGCACCAGCTGCAGCAACAGCAGTTAGCGTGCCCGTGTCACGGGTAAACATGCGCCATTCCAAAGCTGTAGCTCGGCTCCTCCGGGCTGTAGGGCTATAGAGGGGTGCGTGTGTTTGGAGGAGACACCAGTGGGACGAGCGCGTGCTAACAAGCAATTAAATGCAGCCGTAACAAACTTTTACAGAACTTCTCCTCGGTGGGGAGTGGTGGCGGCGGTGTACGGGCACTAGTCGTACTTGAGTTCTTCTCCATCTGCGTCAGAGGCGTGAGGGTTCGTTTTGCACCCTCACAATCACGGAAACTGCTGCGCGTCCTCCCCGCGTGCTTCTCAAGCCGTCGTATTGCGCCACCCAAACAAACAGAGATTCATTTCATGACTTTTCCTTCCCTTCCCCTCCATTGGAAAGAGGAAGACGGTTGGATTGTTGTCGCTGTTTTCTGCGTGTTTTGCTATCGATAAGAAATGCGCGAAGGTCGATGGTAATGCTCCAATTCGTCACCCAGCATTGCTAGGAACCTCGGCACCACCAGGTTGTTGTGGAAACAGTGCAGATGGGGGAGGGAAGTACACAAGGCAGAACCGAGCCAGGTATGGCAACCTTCACCTTTGTTATGTACAAGGTACCGATCCCGGTTTGCACCTTTCTCGAACGAAGAAGTCTATCACTTCCGTTCTTGCTGTGTTCATCCGGTCAGCGATACAGCATGGCACGAAGCCAATGTCAGGGAAGGTCTGTGATCGACCAGATACTTTAAGGTGTAAAAGTTTCGTTGCAAAGCAGGGGGAAGGAAATTAAACAACTTCACAAAAACTCATCTCAACTCTCAGAACAACTAGCCTGCGATTGGATAGGCCTGCCACTCAAAATGATAATGAAAGCAGAACGGATTTCAGAGCATTAAATGATTTCGTTTCCTCTGCAAGAAAGTCTCCCTATACTTTCTACCTTGCTCATGGATTATTCAGTTGGGTAAAGGTAGGTTAAAAAGGGAATTAAACGGAAAAATGGAGATGTCTGTCGATCGGCTCCATTGAGGGAAAGAGTCCTTGTGCTTTATTATTATTTACCTTTTCTACCCACGTTTTGCTTTATTCGTGAAAATAGGCTTTATAATGATACGGCAAACCAGGTCCTTACGAGAAATAAAAAATAAATAAAATACGCTTTACATCTTTGCATGTGAATTCGCTTTTCCTCATACCTAGTGACCTCATTTGAATAGCTCATACTTGAAATTGCATTCATTGAGCGATAAAGCTTAAGGCTTGGGAACCTGCGGACTATTTTGCATTGCGGGAATTCCTCAGCAAGCAACAGGATGTACAGCCCCAAACCGATACCACCTGTTGGGTTGCGCCTCAAAACATCAGTGTGATCAGCAAAATCAATCTACTAATCGATGATCGCGTCCCGTCGATAATGATCGGTTGCGCGTAAGGGTTGCGGAAACTCAACGCTTGGCTTGGCCAGCTCGCGTATACACCGATCTCTGCATTTTGGCGAGTGTTTGAACGGAATCTCCACAACAACTCCCCCACTGTGGGATGCTTCAAGATGCTATCTCGTTACAACGACGACGACGACCACCACAACAACCCCGAACTGATAAGCAGCACCATTCCTCGGGTGTGGGAGGAAATAAACACACACACACACACATCCCTGGCTCTCCCGCTCATTCTTCACGGAAGTTTTGAGCTCCTTATGGATGGAAGTAAGTTGCTCCTCTTCTGCCTGGTGAATGGTGCTGTTACACACAAAAGTTTTCCATTAACTTCGCGCACAAACTATTGCCCTGCTGGTGGTGCTGGAGACCTAGCGGGGAAGAAGTTTTCAAGTTTACGTAAACTAACATTTACTTTGTGATGACGTGAGACGAGAAATTCGTTGGGACACACTAACCACACTAGCAACCAAGAACTTGGAGTTTTTCCACACTTTGTAACCTTTGTAACCGGTCGCCTGTATTCTCGCGTGTATGCTGTACCTGAGAAGCTTACGAATCTCTGAGATGCATTGCATAACTTCCCACCTAGCTCGGGGTTGGTTCGCAGCCTACCCAAGGCCACCGAGCACCCCAGCGGAGTGCCATGGAGCAAGGGGGATGCTCCGATTCTTATCTGTTGCGCGCAAAGATTCAAACGCTGGAATGTACATACACGCACATACAGATACAGTGACTGCGCGTGTTTGTTTGGTTTGTGCGCGATGGTCCATAATTGCTGCCGCTGGGGCTGTTTGGGTAGAGGTTTGCAAAAGGGTTTGCTCACAATCACGCTCACGAGCTGTAGTCCGCGTGAACCCAGGGCGTCATCAAAATTTGCCCCACCTAGTTCACTTCTCGCTTGCAGTCGGGAGATGCCGAGGAACTTGGCATGTTCGTGCCGAAAAGATGGCGCTTATTGATTCTATTAAGTCTGCATGCTAGCCTTTGGGGGCGCAAGATAGACTCTCTCCTTCGCTTTGGGCGAGCAAGCTGAGGTCGTGTAGGTTTTTGTGTAGTACATGATCTTCCAGATACAGGTGCTAATGGTACAGCACTCCAACCCCGTGAGGTGGTCACAAGCAGGTCGTTTAAAGTTTGTCTTTCGCATGACAGTTTCAAATTGGGGCGCTAACACCGCACTTACCCACCTTGGGAAAGGTGGTTTCGGAATCGTTTGATGTTAGCAGCGGAGACCTGCATGAGAATTAGTAGTGTACCCCGGGCTGGGTAGCATGTGTGCGCGCAGACACTATTGAAATGTAATCGAACACTGCTGCTGCTGCGGCGGGGTGAAGTGTATGACCCACCTCCACTACAATGTACAATGTTGCCACTACACGAGAGCACATTCGAGAATACACATTGCCACACTATATAGCGCCACCGAGGCTCCGTGAGGCGTACACCCGAGAGTGCACCGTACCGCAGCAGCGATGTGTGTGTGTCAGTGTGTGTAGAAAAATCGTCATTCGTCCACCGTCCCAGACATGTTGATAGACATCGGTCAATGTCAACCGCTGTTCGCATGACATGATATCATCAGCTCATTAGTATAGTTGACAATGGTCGCTTCGTGTGCCGAGAGACCGGCCAGAGACTTCTCGGAGGGAGGGCGAGGCTCAGGAGTTCGGTTGAACGTCACGCGCTAATATTTAGTGACGCTCGATACGTGCAGGCGTTTTTGTCCCCTTGCAATAGTTGTTGGGCATTAGACGTTGGAAGAGAACTCCAAAGTACTCGTATCATTAGCGCATCATTCGTTTTTTTTTTCGTCCCCAAAGATTAGATCCTGAAGAGGAGTTCGATCATTCACTTCACAATACTGCGCAACACAGCACCACTTCCAAGAAGATCTAATAGATCGATAGCCAACACCGAACTCATTCATCAGTTCCTTATTGCCGGATATCAACTTGTTGCGCTGCTGTACTGAGCTCCGGAACCCTGCCAATCTGTTCCAAAGCAAAGCAAAGGAAGGGAACAAAAAAACACACCACAAACAGAGAAGAGCACCACGGATAACGAAACATCCGAAACATGGAAACCAACACCGACAATGCTATCTTATCGCGGCCGCGCGTTTGCTTCACGCCAGAGATATGTGCCAGATTACTGTTCTTTGTAGGAATCTCCTAAAGGCTAAAGCTCTTTCGACGCTGTCGTACTCCGCAGTGAGAGGAAACATTTTTAACAGCTTATTCCCACATCGAGGTCTACCCTGAAATGTATGTACCTCCTTCCGTGTATTCCTCCCGTCTAGCAGAACTTCCCACTCCAACTTCCCTATGGGAATGATGAATCTTTAGGACATTATCTGGGTCAATTGCTCCATCAGTCGCGGGCGGGGTGAACAATACCGAACAGCAGGAGTGTTTCGTTACAACAATTGGATACAGCTCGCTACCTACCCCTGCGATACTGTTTCCCTTTCGTGCTTGTCGATAGGAAGCGGAAGTTTGATCCCAGTAAATTGTGCAGAAACGCGGAGCGGAAGTGGTACACAGTACACAGGAACAATCATCGAATCCACCGGAAATCGATACCGATGAAGGGCGAATTTATTGGTTTGCTAGCCTTGCCCTGTTTTCCCCCGGGATGATAATTGATATTTTCACTAAACACTTTGGAAGTGCCATTAGATGTGAAGGGGGTTGCCATCGACCTATCGTGGATCGTTGTTTTGTGGGTGATTCTTTCGAAGAGTTATTTGCAATTAAAGCCTTATGATGACTTCAATGTTAAAGTCGAAAAACAAGATCTTAGAGCAAACATTACTAGCTTGGTTTTGAACGCCTTAAGATGACTTTTCTTCAATTCTTCCCCTAATCGATGGAGCCGAGCTGCTACTTACGTGTATAATCCATCATCGAGCTATGGTGAGCCATCGAGGTACAGAACAGATGACGTCACTGGCAGGCGTCACAACAAAAGCACACACACACACAGCACAGAAACACGCTCGTAACCCTCTCGTTTCTGTTGGGTTTTTTGGCCTTTTGTACCGCTCAATCGTTTTGTGATTTTGAAAACAATTCCCCGTTCACCGTATTTCTGGGGCCGGGTTGTTCTGTCGTCCTGTGTCGCGATATGTCTGCCCCAGGGAATGCTTGCACACAAACACACACACACATACACACAGAAACTTTGCACACTGTTTGCTTTAGCCCTCTGCCGGAAATGGTTTCCTTCGGAATGCCGGAACTAACACTTCACTTTCAGCAGCACGCAACGTGGACCAACCTGTACAGGGGGAATCGATTTTTTGTTGTAGTATCACTGTAGTACTGCTACTGCTGCTGCTTCTTGCATACCCGATACACCGGAAATAGAGTGTGCTGAAACTTCCGCCCAACCATAAGCCAAGACAGGTCCTAAGGACATGAAGAAAGTGGTGTACACAAAGGGGAAAGGCGAACCAGTCGTAATCTTGCTCGGGTAGCAGTGACTTTGAGTTCACCGTGCACAGGGAGTTATGTGAGGTCCCTGTTGGCGTTGTCGCCCGTACACTTGGTTGAACTTATGACACAGAAAGCAGAGCTAAGGAGATCTGGAAGAGATTTACTTTAAAACGTGTTGCTTAAAGTGAGTCTTTGGTCTATTCTGACTGAGAATGTGTTCATTCCCACTGAACCCAAAGTAAAGCAATATCGAACAAGTAGTAACACATCTGCCAGGGAGCAGCTAGAAGGCAAAATCTTTTTACTGGGACAAACGCAACGGAATGCAGTAACCACAATACGAGACGTCCTTGGGCTTGGAGCAGAGAAAAAAAGCTTTCAGCCCTCCCCATTGGAGAGACGGCCGAGAGACAGTAAGCTTACTGAACCGGACTGCCCTCCGTGTTCCCCTACCTGGCCGATGAGAAAATAATTAAAAGCCCACCAAAATGAGAAAATAAATTGAAAAGTACATCGCGATCCTTTCGGCCTTCGGGGTTCGGATGCTGTCACTGGAGCACCTTTTCCTCCCTTTTTTCTCTCAATTGAACCACATTGTGACCGCAAACAACAAGCGCTTGCGTGCGTGCGTGTGTGTGTGTGTGTGCTGGTGATACACAGGTGGTTTTCACGTTTCACGTTTGCTTCAGCGCGAGACTTGTGAAGCGAAAAACTCTCCATTCACCAACCGATTTGCCATTTGCTGTTCAGCACTCCAAAACGCAGAAAAAATAAACATCAAACAGTAGAACGCACAACCCTTTTGGGTTGCCACCTCCTATTGGCACGTTCTGTTTGGTTGCAGACAAACGCAAATGCCGAGCAGAGGTTCCAGTTGAAATCTTTGTAACAGGTACACGCGATTTGTGCACACACACACACACGGTGGCGAAGTGGATACGTTTTGCTTACGGTAGCCAGAAACAGAAACACTGTGTTCTTTTTTTTCTGTGAAGAAAAGTACGTCTCTGAATGCGCGGGATGCCGTGTTTGGATAGAAATGAACAATTTTTTCGTTTATTTTTATCATTGCCACCATCGCGCCATCATAACCATTTGCATATTTTTGCACAAGCAAGGTGTGTATGTTTTCTGTTTTTATTCCAAGTCTCGCTTTACCGCCCTAAACACACACACTCACACATACAACCATGCTAACACACGTCACAGAAGAAGCGAGGTTGCCACCGAGAAGGAAGAAGAGAAACAAAAAGAGAAAAACGGCAAAACAAAACGTCACCGTATCGACTTTCAAATCACAAGGTGAGTGTCGTCGCAGTTTCACAGTGACTTAAAATCGTGCACAAATCGTTCGTCTCCGTTGCGGTCGGAGAAGCGCAACCTCACCCGTAACGCACCCGTCGTAACGCACCGCGTAGTAACGCCTCACACCGCGCAATATCTCAGCTGCAAGAACACGCGCGCTCTCCAGTGGTACGGGATTTCGGGATTGCTGTTTTTGGAGCTTGCCGTCACTCGCGTGTACACTCCAACGCCGAGCGCCCTACTGACGAGACCGTTGGGGCTGCCGAGCGATAGAACTACTAACGACCGAGCCACGGTGTACGGACGACGATATGCACACACACACACACACGTAAACGGCGCTGCACGGCCTAGAATTAATCAAACGAAATAAGGGAAAAACAGCGACGACGGTCGGCGGCGGCAGCCGCAGCACGAAATATCTGCCGCCCCACCTGAGGGAAGGGAGCAAAAGGGTGTGTGAGTGTGTGTAGCGAACAGCTGCCCGGGTGTACGATATCGGCTGGTGTGGTACGGAATCGTGCACACATACCGTGATAGTGAACGGTCTCTCCGTAACCTAACCTATGTGTCTGTGTGGCTGAATTCCCTTCAAAGCAAACGTGAGGGTGGGAGAAGCGAAGGGTGAAAAGGACTGGTTCACGAAATCACAATCAAACACTGCGCTCGGGCTGGGTACGCGTACAGAACGAACGAACGCGTGCTTGGGTAGTGGTACAGATGGTACTCTACCCAGTGCGAGATTGCAAATCAAAAGCTGCAGGTGAAAGGGGACCCGTTGCGGAGAGGGGAGGACTAAAACAACGCTCCCACCCGACTCCCTCACAGCCCTTTTTGTCATACATTCAGGTGCTGTTATTCGAGATAGTCAGCTGTGTATCTGTTAGGCAAAGAGAGCGCGCGAGCGAGAGAGAAAGGGAGAGGACGATCATCTGCTCTCTTTTCGGTACAGGCCAGTGATGCTGAGCCAAACAGATAAGGAAGCACTCATTCTCGACCTCGCCGCTCTCATTAGCACTCCTGCTGAGTGATTCTCATCGCCCCGCACTGATTGCTAGTGAGATGACCACTCATTCTCTCACTGCGTGCCAGCCATCGTGCTGCGTGCGGCCTACTGCAATGTGTGTGGATGGCCCTTAGTACACTCCAAAACCGCAGCTTTGTGCGCTTCTGATGGGGTTGCACTCATGATGGGGGAGCTGATCACGAGTATTACATCCAATGAAAAGAGAGAGAGAGAGAGAGAAAGAGAGTGTGACAGTCCACCACAGGCCACTTGCAAGAGCTCGTGATGACCATCTGGTCCAGATCATGACAGCTGATAGATCTTCCTCGTGGGAAATCCAACCTAATCCTCGTGTTGGTGCAGTGTGACTAATGATGGTATGCATTTTTAATCTTCATCGCACGGTGAGGTGGAGGGCAGACTGGTTGACCAATGACCAGTGAGTGAATTAAATTGTAACCTAACTTTAATAAGGTAAATGAAAGGAAACGTTTTAAAATTGTCACCATCATCGTTAGCGTCACTAATGTCTCTGTGCGAGAGCGCTCTCCAGTAGACGTTACAAACCACAAGTGCGCGCTCCAAACAGCAACCAGACCGGTTGCTTTTTATGGTTTGTGGTTTGTGGTTTTTATCGTAACGTTTTCTACTTCCACTTGTTTGCGTACTCATGTTTTTGTTGTAGTTATTGTTTACGCAATGTGGGGATGTCGTGTCTTTGCGCCACAAAACGATCGGAGACAATTTTACCAACACACAACGGTTAGAAAGAGCTTGCGAAAAAAAAACGGTTGTTATCGCGCTCTATCGTAAACAACGTGCTCGCCCTCTTGGAGCGGAGCAATAAAGGCAACCCTTCCAAAGGAAGGCTGTAATTCATCAGTAAGATTTTTCGCACAATGTTACCACATACTCGTGTAAGTATTTTTCAATTTTACTGCAATAAATCAAACAACCTAATTCACTGTCCCGCACGCCCCAAAAACGATGAGCAAACGATCACAGCTCCCGCTCAAGAACAAATAATTTCCTTTTCATAATAGGACGCGCCAAGCGTGTTCGTGTGGGGCAGAACGATTTAAAAACAACACACACGCTCTCCCCAGCACCTTTTTTTAACGGTCTGACCCAAATGGCTGTGGTGAGTATAATTCATTCTGCTAGATTTATTAAATCCGATTCAAACGATATATTCCCTCCGGGCATACCGGGTGACACCGAGCGCGTTTCAACACGTCCCATAGTTGCCCGCCAGCCTGCCGGACGTGGGGCTGCTGAGCTACTGTGTGAATTTTTCGCCCGGATCCACCCCACACAGCACACAACCCAAAAATTCCCAAACGCAAAGTCAGATTGCGCCCCAACATCAGACGGGGTGAAAGGGAGAAGAAGAGTGTAAAAGGTTTATGCAAATATGAACCGAGCAATAAATAACGTCAAGGAAGAAATTTTGTTTTTCCGGCTGAAAGACACAAGAAAGTAATTTTCGTTCGCCCGGTTCGTCAGGGCAGGGGTGTGTAAGTAGTGTCTTCCTTTTGTATCATACACAAATACACCCCGCCGATCATGTGTGTGCACAGTAAATTATGAAGTGTGAAATGCGATTTTTTTACGCGAGTGGGAAAAGAATGTCAATCGTGAAGATCGTCAGTGCTAATGATTTATTAACCGATGGGCGTCGGCGAGATTAGAAAACACATTCTTTTAAACACATTCCTTTCCTGAGTGATTGCTCTTTTGCTTCTATCGATCATCTGCATAGGATTTTAATAAACGCATGTAGAGGTTTTCTTTTGAAGAAGATCCTTCAACTATTATTTGCTTGCTTTGTTTGCAAAACATGGCCCCATAAAGTGATAATAAGAACTAAAAATATCTTCCCCTTTCCTGTCAAAAATACACCTTCAGCTAACCAATTCCCACACACACCCATTGTGAGCCATCTGTTTTTGCAGGCTGATAGGCCAAAGATAGGCGTAGAAGGACGCTTCTGCTTGCGCTTTTCAAACCTGCCGCCTTTCGGAGGCACACGATAATCAAAGCGCAAACTTCCCACCCCAACATATCTGTAACTGTTATGAGCCATCGCAGGTGCAAGATCAAAGCGAAACAAAACTCCCATCTCTCAAAGCGGAACGGTGTTGGAAGAATCACGAAGCGAACAGTGTGCTCGTTTAATCACAGAACAACCCACGCAACAAAAAGCAACTGGAATGAGCTGGGTATTTCCTGTGGATACCGGTGCAAAACGGCACAGAAAAGTTCAAACCCCAATTCAATGAAAGCCCCCACCCAGCCTTTAGCCATGGGCGCTGGGGTAGACAGGACAGCGCGCCATAAAATAACAAAACCAGTTACCGGATCGATTCACCCAGTCACGTGACAAACCGGCGCACCTCGCCACTCCCGCTCGGAGGAAGAATGTTGGGGGACCTTGGTAAGAATTGGGGGCTTTTTTGTTGTTTTCTTGAAGTTCTTCAATAGCGCAGTTGGCAACTCGGATGAAGAATGTTGGCACATTCCGATGGATTAGTGGTGGATGTTTGTCGATGAGCGAGGTTAGTCACCGGAGTCGAAATTATAAAAAAGGAAAAAAAAATCATACTTACTGCAAAACGAGATAAGATTGCGCAACTTACCTGTAATAAGAGAGAAGGAAAGTAAAAGCGTTAGTGAGAACATCGAAATAAAGGAGTCTTCTTTAATACATGAAGCTATCAATTACGGCAAAAAGATAGTAAATTAGGTTAACAGCAAACATACTTCAACCACTTAGATTGCACACCGCCAGATATGCTATTCGCCTTTGCGCCTCACTCATTTCCATATCATTAACCAGTTCTACCCAACACGGTAATCACGCACAGAAGCAACTCTTGCCTAACAACCAACCCTCGCTTCCGGTATACTGGCAGACCAGTACAAGCGCTTGGAGTGCACTGCCGCCGCCACTCGACAAAGCAAAACCCAGTGCTCAATTTGTTATTACTAGTATCGGTAGTACCAGTTCCGCGGCTAGCACTGGCATTGGCTTCTAGTGCACCAAAATTACCAATGCATTTTCAACCCGCCTCCACTAGTGCTGGATGGTCCCGCAAAACGGGGTAATTTATTCAAACCTCAGCTTATCGGAACCAGATAACAGTAGGGGGGGGGAGAACAAACTATTCTTTGCGGTTCAATCTAATGCACTTTTGCCACGGCAGCAGCACGCCACGCCATGAGCACTGAGCAGTGTTATGCACTGGCAAGGGTGGTTTTGTGCCCATTGACTTCGAACACGGCGGCTACCATCCCGGAACAGAGTAATTTCTGTTTTACATTTCAAATTAAATTCACATCCACCTGCAGCACAGACACACACACACACACACACACGCGTTAGGTACTCCATTGGAGCGCAACTGGATATCCCTGGATGATGTCGACCTGATGTTGAGCAGAGCGTAGTGCAGCTCCCAATCCGTGCAACGCTACATGGTACATGGATGGTTTCGATCGTTTTGAATTTTTACCATCTGCATGTATAATGTAGTCTATCCAACCGACCATCTGAAGTGGCCACCTGCTTGACGTTAATCTTATCATCCTGGTTTATTAGCTTTTCCCATCACACACCCACAAACACACCCAGACACTGAGAGTTGGACAAGTAAATTAAGGACCCACCCTCTCTCTCTCGCTCGCTCGTTGCAGTGTGGGACGAGATTTACGTTTCGTGGACTTTATGATATTACACACCCCACTGACACACTGATCGAATCCAGTAAAGATATCATCTTTTTTACTCTCTCTACTCCAACAATTTCAAACCTACCATCAACGAGCAGTGCGTCCTCCTCATCGCTAGTACACTTGTGCTCCAGCAGCTCCAGCTGACAGCATGCGGTACCGTTTGCAAACTGTTGATCCTCGTCCAGCACATCTCCACCGGAGATATCCACATCGTCCAGTTCTTCCTCATCCACCGACGGTTGCTCTACGACCGGCGACAACTCCAGGGCCGTCCCAAGCGTCTCCTCCAGCGTGCCCACTGACCCATTGCGCCCACCGTAACCGACCAGCTCGAGCTGGTGTTGCTGCCGCTCGTCATCCTCACTGGCCGTCGTTGAAGGCAGATCGCCATCGTCGCCGTTCACTGTACTGCCGGTAATAATAATCATGTTTCCAGCTTTTTTGTTGTTGATATCACACACAGCGACGCACGGGCGGCAGCACCGGAAGAGAAGCGACGGGAACTACACGCACCGGTTTGTGTTTACTGTCAACCAGCGACAAGCTTCCCTTTTCGGTGTCTTAGGGCTCTCGAAAAAAAAACAACACGACACAAACAACACAACCGGATTGTTTCCTGCTAGTCGAAGATGTCGATATTACACGCTTGTACCGGTGACTTCCGAGCCAGCATAGAAACCTTAGATCTTTGATACTCCTTTTTTTCGGGCGTCTGATACCCTTCTCTCACGCACAGAAATACGCAACACAACTCACTTCGGCTGCGAACGGGCGATACGACAACACGCGTACAGCCTTATCTTGTCTTGGTCGGGTTGTGTGAGGGAAGGAAATTTATTTTCCAACCATCTCCCAAACCGAACCACCAGGTCCCACCTTCGGGGAGTATTTTTTGCCGTTTCTAGGAAGTAGACACAATTTAAGATCACTAGTTTCGATAAATCATTAGGTTGATTGCACTGTCACAAACGCACAGGCCACACACGGGTCATAAATGGAGGTTCGTGGCTTACAGTGGAACCCAAAACGCATTTAAACACCTGTAGAGGAAATGATTTTTTTTAAACAAAATACCCACACCATCAAGCTAATCCCAAGCATCTGCTAGGCCTAATGCAATAGAATCACTCCAGTAAAAAACACCAACCAACCAAATTGCCTCTCAACATCACTTTAGCAACCTATCGCGATGGCTGTGGCGAACTCTTCGGCTCTTCGACGCCATGCCAGGTTACCAGGGCCCAACGCCGTC
Organism: Anopheles melas; assembly: GCA_000473525.2. Classification (NCBI taxonomy): domain Eukaryota; kingdom Metazoa; phylum Arthropoda; class Insecta; order Diptera; family Culicidae; genus Anopheles; species Anopheles melas. Next base: position 1,252 of record AXCO02006259.1, on the reverse strand, counting down.
TCGCGTATTGAGCAAACGCCCGAAAGTGATGCCTTTGCGTCAGGGAAGTTGTTGGATATAATCGATTGTAGCTATCACGAAAAACGTGCTTCATTATCTATCAAACCATCGATACCGGGGTTCCGATCCGATTGGCACAAACTGGAACACACCGGTTTAGGGGGAGATTACTCAAGCGAGTAACAGGGATCCGGGAACCTATCCCCTTTCTTCTTCTTGTTTTTTTTTTTGTTGAAGGTTCGTGATGTAACCACGCTCTGTGCCACTCTCACTACAACTCCATCCACGTTCACGTGCCGGCGGTACGGGACGCCTCGTGCAAAGGACCTTTGGGAAATGGGTTCACAACGCCCCTTTTTCCCTCCCTTGCACAGGACCGCACGTAATTTATGGGGCACTACGGAAAAGGTGTATTTATATTGCAGCCTAATTGACGGTAGATAACACCACACATGCACGGTGCTGCACATTCCCGAGCGCCCGAGGCCCTCTATCACCACTATCAGTGCTCCAGTGCGGTGGTTGTCGATGCCGGCAGGCAATCAACTATAGTGCGTCGTTTCAATTCCGCTTGGCATATTGGTGAGCATAGGCTAATGAGGGGGAATTACGGGGGCCAGGAGGAGGTGAGAAAAAATAGCAAATCGTATCACACCACACAACAAACAACGTATATGCCGCAGTAACGGACGGAGGGGCTAGAGCGCTAGCTCATACACACCACTGCACGGGCCCTGTTGGTCACTGGCTGGGCAAACTAGTTTTAGAGCGACGGATTGCGGGAAGGGGACGGACACACTACGTCAGGGTTGAACTTTGAACAAAGCGGCCACTCACGTACACCAGGGACACACGGCGCGAGTTGGACACGGCCCACACAAGATTTTTTTGTTGCTGCTCAAACTCGGAAGCTATTACGCCACATAATTCCAACAAATTTTACCACTGCGCAACCCCACTGAAACCAGCTCACTTTTGGCATGAGGATGATTATATTCGAGCTGCATCTAAATTAAATCCCTAATTCACCAACACACACAGCAACAGCAAGTTGCATTTTCCGCGGATTTTCGCAAACAAACCTTCGTGATCGTGATCGCGGCAAAGCACACACACACACACACCCGCGGTACGATGCAACCGCAACGCAGCAAAAAGCGACAAACACAACGAGCGTGTCAAACCAGCAGCAAATGAATGTCAGGACACTGAGCAGAAAGAAAAAGACACATCCACAGACTGCAGGGAAACG
>AXCO02006258.1:0-16767 GCA_000473525.2 Anopheles melas | reverse complement strand
ATGCAAAGAGAACCAATGCCACTGAGAGAGAGACGGAGCAAGCAAAAGAGAACGAGAGCGAGAAAGAGGGACAGAGAAAGTGACTCGCCTGCAAAGAGAGCGCAGGCCGAGGCCCCAAACATTGATCTGGGCCCTGGGTGGGGTGTCTCGAATCAGCTGCGCGGCGACGAACCCCTCAAAATGACGTAAACGCGGGAGTCATCCTCTCGCGTTGACATGGGAGCCATTGCGCGAAAGGAAGCGGATGCAATAGACAACACATTCCTGGTGCCATGTTTAATATTCTCCCCATTGAGTGGTGAAGGTAAATGTGATCATATTTGTCTCTTCACGGGGCCCCCTGTTTGGTGGTGATCTATCGATCTGCAACGTCATGTCAATACCGTGAAGTTCCCCGCGCATGACCCACAGTTGGAGGTGACGAAGGTAGGTGGAGGTAGGTAGTTTACTATTCCACAGTCATCGTACAGACAGGTAAGACCGAAAAGAGGCAAAAAAGGCCCACGGTTGGAGAGTCAACGACAACAATAAATTAACATAAATATCCATGGCTTGATCAATTAACAGCTGCTGCTGGGTCGCGTGTTTGCTTGCGTACTTCTCGCTTGCGCTAAGACCGCTCTCTCGAGGGTATATGACGACAAAAAAAAAACGAAATGAAATGACAGTGGCTTTTACACACATTTTGCCTACTTTGCAAGTTGACTGACAAACATCGATCGTTCGCGCAAGTTTCGAAAGCCAGGCCCCAGTCCCCATCTGATCGACGCGTTTGCCACGGGCAAACAAGTGTGAAGTGCAAGTACAGGTGCGCAACTGTAGGGCGTGCAATTTTTTCTTCTTCTTCTTCTTCTTCTTCTGCTGCCCGTCTGTCGTTACTTGCGGTTTGCTGTTGCAGACCATGGAACTGAGCGACCATGCCCCACGTGGGTGACACCGTTTCCGATTAGAGTGTCGTTAGAAATCAAACAGACATGGACGGCAGTTAAGAACGTGGAACGTGACCACTTTATTACGCACACACATATGGCGGTACTCGGTGTAGACTGTATGGCTGACACCAAGCACGGAGGCGGGGAACATGTTGGCGCGATGGCATAGAAAGAGTTCTGTCAAAACGGCCTCCTCGGATGCGCAACTGGTGGTGCGCACGTGTTGGGCCGTGAGATAAGAGCCCTTTTTTGTGTGTACTGTGCTTGTCCAGATGGTCCAGAAACTTTGGAAATGAGAGCGTGTCGTCCGGAAATTCGGGTCGAGAAGGCCATTCGATTTTGTGGTTGTAATGTTTCTATGGTTGTGAGTGTGATAGTAGCACAAAAAATGCTTTTTGATGGCTTCTTTTGATGATAGTGTCGCTAATATACGTTAATGAGTTGTATTTTTGCTTTGATCTTCATCTTCATCGAAATCCATGCTCAAACAACGCCTCACTGCCTCACAAACTGAGCGGAAACTGCGCTCAGATCGATCACTTTCTTTTGACTAACTGGAAAAAAAAACCTTGCAAAAATTCCACCAAACAAACACACACGCTCACAAGTGTGTTACGAAGTTTGGGTGAAAGTGAAAATATTATAAATATTAATGTACTCCCCTTGTGAATTTCGCCTCGCTCACACGGAACATCGTGTTGTACACAGGCAACGAACCGGCGAATTCGCCACAAACAATTGCAATCTCCATCGACAACGGTGACTCGCTATGTTATAAAACAGATCACAACAAATCTGCGCCATAATCGTACAGAGGATAACAAAGAAAAAAAAAAACAGAACTGGTCGCAAAAAGATGCAAGGTCATGCCGAAAAGCCCCACTTCAACTCCTGGTAGGTGGTAGTAAAATGGCCGCACAGAAAAGAAAAGAAAAGAAAAAAAAAACATTGGCCAATTCATTTAATAAATTAATTATCTCTCCCATTCGCAATATCGCGTGTCCCGTGGGGGGCGGTGGTGGTCTTCGAGCTTCCATCTAAATCAATAAACAGCGATAGAAAGGAAATGGAGAAGGCGGCAGTCGTATAAATCCCTACACAATTGCAGGCTACTGCCACAGTTGGGTGGGTCGTACCGCGATCATTCATCCCCGTGTGGTGAAAGGGAAATGGCTCGATCGCGTCACACACGACGGTGAACAAAATAAAATCAAAAGTTGTTGTGTTGAGTTTTTTTTGAAATGGCTTGCGAAGAAAAGGGGTGGCAAGATCGGAACCACTGCCCTGCAGCCAGGTGCAATAAACGGGTAAGTTGGATTGAGAGGCTCAAGCGACGAACCTATGCGACGACGCGTGCTGACCTTCCGGTCGCGTTGTGCCCCGGTAAGATAGGAAAGAAAAGTAAAAGGAGTTCCCGCCGCGGGTCGGGCAGGAGATTGCCTTCGGGGAAGGACGTACTAGGACGCCCACGCTCGAGATCACGTAATGGCTGCCCGATTAATCGATCGCGGGGAGTACCGACAATTCGATCACGTCGATTCACTGCACCAGCATCTTTTCGTGCGTCTGTGCGCTCTGTGGGAGTTGCTTCGAGGACATATCGATTTCATTTTTATGTCACTCGACTGGGGTCGATTCTTGTGGCGATTCTTCGTGCTCCCTTTTTGAACGATGCAACGATCTTCAGCGTACCAGACGTACCTCGAATGTCTCAAAGTATTGCCCTGTCTTGGCGGTTAACATTTAAAAGCGAAAGTAAATGCCACGCCCGACATGTGGCCTGCGTTTTTTTTTTCGCTTCTTCCTTCCTTAACACGAGGAACCCTCTCTAGCCGCCAGATGTAATGTCGGGCGATAGAGGGGCTGATGAAACAGGTTCCGTGCTGTGCGGCTGGTATTTGCAATTGAAAGGAAAATCAACTTCCCACCGGACAGGCCGAAGATGAATCGAGATGAAACTGCAATCGAACGATATTTTTGCAATATTATGATTGAAATTGACTTCGTGCTCGCGGGAAGAGCGCATGATGTGCGCCGGTGTTTTTTGATGCGCCATGCGGAGGTGCAGGGTTTCTCGCAAAGGCAAAAAGGCATGATGACTGATTTAATTGAATTTTCAAACTTTCTACCATTTTAATAAAAATAAAATCGTGTTCTAAATCATCAAAACATTTCCTTAAGGATTTCAATTTTCAAAACATTCCAGAAATTGGTGAGCAACAAAACATAATCATTCAAACCCGAACCCTTCACTTTCCATCCTACCGGGAACCAATTCCCTTCCAGCCCTTATTTCATTCCCTGATGATCAGACAAAATAAGAAATAAAACCATTTTGCGAAGAGAGGCAAACACACCGAACATGCGCGCGGCCATGCCGCCTTTTTGGCCGCCCTCTGATTAAGGCGATGCGATAATGTGAAACGTGACGCAAGGAGCATAAAAACACGATCAACAAAAGGAGCAACAACAACAACAACAAAACAGGCCGAACCCTCAACAGCCTCCGACCGACCTACACCGAAGAAATTGACCCGCCGGCGCAGCATAAAAACTTGTTTTCGCATCATCATGACGATCATCGAGCGTCATCGTTCCCCTTTTTGCGCATCTCGTGCGATCGTGCGACTTTCGGCCGTTTTTGCATGCCTTTGATGCTGGGCTGCTGCTGTGGCGATCTGTGCCTGATTTTTTTAGAGGTCATCGTGTCTCGCATTATGTAATGACGATGCTCGGGAGAGAGCGAGAGAAAGAGTCGAAGAAACCGGGATAACCGTGTCGAGATATCGAGGACGGGAATCCCGCACCGAATTCGCCGAAATCTCACTGGAGCGTTGTGATTAGTCAGTACACTCAGTTTAGTATGCTTACTTGTGGGGGGATATGCTCCGTGTCCAATGTGCAGTGGAAGCATGACGAATAAAGATTGCGCACCGCCAGGCGGGTTTGATCTATTTTCAGCCCGAAGCGCACGTCTAGTTTGTAACACATTTAATTCACGTGCGCGCACGGTGTCTTCCCGCGGTCAGTGACACTGGTGGGATCGGTACGGCCAACGGCGAGGCGTTATGATTAATGGCAAATGGGCACACATTAGCAAAAAGTCCGTGTGTGCGATTTGGCACGAAATTTGTCTCACCGGGAATCGTTCCAACCCTTGTTGCGGACACTTGTCGGGGTGAAGCTATTGGACGCGAAGATTAATTAACGGCCGTCAGGTTTTAGTAGCTTGAGCCACTGTACATGCGACACAGGTTACACAGGGGGATGGGTCTCGTCAGCACGAAAACCCCCGACATGGAGCGGACATTATTCAACTGGTTATTCTAGACAAATCCCTCCAAACACTCCAGGTGCTGCTTTGTCATGTAAACGAGCTCGAAGAATCGCATTTCGCTGCAAATGGGTGGGATTTATGTTTTTCTTTCCTTTCCGTCGTAAGCGGCGTGTAGGTGGACATGGTAAGTCTTTTCCGAACCATTTCTAAGCATGACGCGAAATGTCCAAACATCGTGGTCGTCAAACAAACGTGTGCGTTTTGTTTGCGGACGGAAGGAATGAAATAATTTATTGCTTTGCTTTATTGTCCATCAAGCGTTAATTTTCGCCCGTCTGAGCGGGTTTTATACGTCGTTTTGGTGAGGGGGAATATGAGTGGCTTTAATGTTTTAAATATATGGACACCTCCAAATCGAGCATGAGTTTAAAGGGGCTTTATAAGATTGGAAGGAGTATAATAATACAATGTTATTTTACTTCGCTGCAACAGATGTGTCTTATAAGAGAGCGTATTCATGTAGATAAGATACACCTGAAGAACAGGATGATAAAGATTTCTTGAGTCCCAGATGGTCCTAGGTGTTATAGTCTTCTCGATCTCTATTGAACAAGTCTTTTTGTGTCCTCGTAGAGGTATAAAGGCATAAAGTCTAAGTCAAGCAATTATTGTGATATGTCCTCAAAGAGCGTCCTCCAGCAATTTCTACAGTTATAATTGAAGAACAAAACCACCATTGCACCATCAGTACCTCTCTCCTGGATATTCCACAACAAAGCCGGGATTCTTCCAGATATTCCAGCTACATCCGAACCGATTACTGTAACAAAATTGCTCCATTTAGAGAAATTATTACCAGATTTTTGCACCACTCGTCCTATCGTCCCGCCGTCACGATCACGACCAGATCTAGAACAGGTGCAGTCACCACAACTGTCATCACCAGTCGAGCAATGCAATTGATATTTCGAGCGACTAGAAACGATCGCCGTAATTACCGGACCGGTCCAGCGCATACCCAACAGATGCGCGACCATGTCACCCGGGCAGGGTACGGTCATTGCAGCATCTCTTGAAATCGCACATCAAAACATTGTATGCCTTATGTCCATCGCATCCAGCTCTGGCGAACCGGAAAATCCATGAGATCAACTCTAATCGCTCGGTCTCTAATAAAATAACGATCGCAAACGATCGGCCTTTACTGGTCGTCGTACGTATCTTGCAGCAACAGCACTGGAAAGAATGTCTTCGCAAGAGCTTACGATCCTCGTCAGTAAAAGGTTTACGCGATCGTCTCGAGCCTGACGCTGACATCGACGTGCGACGAGCACGTGAGTTATTAGCATCTGCGTAGTGGGAAACGCAAACGAATTACGACAGGAAATGAAGCGGTGGGTTTTTATTTTTATTCCCCTTGCAATGCGGCTGTTCTGGGAAACTGCACTGCTGTTCTACGATCGTGTGGTATGTCAACTGCTGGGGATATTTATATTTATTCCAGTAGCATCCGGCGCAAGCAAAGAGGCGCCATCGTAGCGTCGCTGCACTTATGCTGCAGGAAATGTGCTTTTATGTAGCTTAAGTGGAATAGAAGCCGTACCATGGCTCCGATTGATTGAGATCGCATTCTTGTACGGAATCGCATCACTTCAATGTTTTGCAATCCATGCGGACACTAATCGTCATATGGCATAAAGCAGCGTCTTTTTTAGCCATCCAACTACCACAGTGGCAAGCAAACGGCCAACCATAATTGTAGCTTGCTTCCCACCCAATTTGCATTCTGCACATGAGCGGCACGATCCGGGTACGGTCACCTCCAGCGCCAAGGTGACTGGACACCGGCAAACAAGCCGAAAACGTGCAGGAATTCATCACGCCGGTGCATCCTTGCTCGCGGTGGTCTGTTGCTGTTGCACTAATGATTATGATTACCCTTTTACGTACGATGCCGTACGTACGATTAGGCAAACGTAGCAACGGATTATGAGCGCGTTCAACATCCCCAAAAGTGGCGTCCGTGCGAGATGGGTTTAGGAGGCAAGCGCTGGTTTTTGCGCAACCGAACAAAACGATCGCGAAATAAAGCGCCGAGATGATTTGCTTGCAAACCGGGGTAACGATCAGTTCTTGAACGTTTGGAACGTCGCTTGTCTAATTTGGCCGGTTCTGTGTGAAATATGGGGTCTTTTTTGCTGTGAAAGAAACATAATTGTACACCTGAAACCTAACAACTGAATTGAGATCTTGCACTCTCGGGTTAAGAAACGGACCGTGGATGGAATTAGTTTTGGATACCGCGCACCTAACCGCACAATTATCGCTCGTTAACGGATCAATTCAAGCTCCGGTGGTGAATTAATAGATGAACCATGGGGTCAAGCTCATCGAGCGCTATACATCGAGGTAGTCCAGGCGGGGCCATTACATGCCCCGTACATACATTACCTAGTGCCTAGACTTCTCTAATTAAAGCACTTATCGTGTTACAACCCTTTCATGGCCGGAGCGGGACGTTAACCTGCAAAACAAAACGACCGCTGCAACGGAACTGCAACGGAACTTGGAGCAAGCGCCACACGTGCCTACCTGGAGCTGTGGACACACATCTAAGGGTCGGTCATCATCATCATTACGCGAGCGTTCTTTCTCCTTACGCTCCTCACCCGGAGTACTTCCGAGTCGAATCGGTGGCACAAGAATGTACCAACCTCGTTCCACCTACATACACACACAGAGTGCGAGAGAGGTAGAGAGTAGTTACACAAAATCTCGGCTCGGTTTGATCGGGTCATTACGACCTATGTCTGACCCAGTTCGGGGCGGCAGTACTTCCTTAGTACTTCCCCTTTGCCAACAGCAAACATTCGCTGCGGCTTATTTTCTTTCAAAACGGGGCCCTTCTAGAAAGCAGCCCATGGTCCCCTTCGGGAATGCTTCCAACAGGAACCGAACATTCCGTTTCCGTTGCTTTACAGCGCCCACGCCCGTCGTTGGTTGGGAGGGTCTTCGGGAGGGGTTTTTTTTTTTTTGGAAAACAAACGGATTTCTTGGACTGTGCCAATCAGTGAGGCACGTCCGTCCGTGTGTACATGGACACCGAACCGTGCCGGAAGGGTTTGGATGGTTAGTACGTGTTCCCCCTGCAATTTCAATTACTACAGCAGCAATAGTTACAAGAGTCGGGAAAATCTGTCAAAACGTTCGAATTGGAACCAATTTTCCACGCAAGGTTGCAAAGTTTCACCCCTTCCCGTTGTTGGCGCGGGGTCAACCGATCAAATTCGCCGAGTGCATTCAGCGGGATTGAGATCACACAGCTGGCGAGCGAGCTGGCGGGAAGAGGGAAGAGAGCAAAGATCACGGGTGTTAGAGGGAAGGTAAGTACTTCCTTACAGCCGGGATGAAAATTACTTATCACAGTCTCTGGAGAGCGGAGGAAAGTAGAAGCTACTTGGGGAGGAAGTATTTTACACTTTCCTGTCGAATTGCTGGAGCAGAGGCTGAGCTGGGCTTGTGTTCGCTGTTCCAATCCAAGCGGACACGGTTCAGTAGGTTAATGGGCGGTCGTGGAATCGTGCAATACACACACACACACCCCCAACAGGTTTGCAGCACTGAATTGGGTGGGTGAGCAAATTGAATTAATAAGGTTAAACCATTTCCAGTGCACTTCTGCTCACCACAGAGAAACGGTCTATAATTTGTAGCCCGTTTCAATCCCCCAAGTGGGGTCAAGTTTTCCCTGCTGATACAGATTTCCAAAACCATTTCCCCAAACTGGGAGGGAAACATGAACAAAAAAAAAACCTTAATTTAAGGCATCCATTCATCCACCGATTACTAAATAACTCATTTCCATTTCCACCGCATTTCGGATGAGCTTATCGGAAGGTGCTTGAGTAAGGGCCGCCTATCAAAGACTTATTGGTTGCAGCATCGGAATGGGATTACATCATCATCATCACCATGATCATCATCAGACGGCTTAAGGTGAAAAGCCGTACCGTTGCAGTCTGGATGTATATTAATAGTCCCCCAAAGAAATCCAGTTCAGGTTTTGGAGGAATAAATTAATCGGACATTGCGGAACTGCTCGGAGTGCTGGACTGTGGAAGCATGCAACATGACAGATGGGATTAATTGCATGTCTTGAGAAAAAAATGCAACATCTGTGTTACCGTGTTGATGTTCGTGGCAATATTGAAGTTGTTCCTGGAATTCCAACCATGACTGCAGGGTGCTCTGAGTGTCTCTTTTATTCACAAGACACTTTTATTTCCACAATGTCCCCAATAGCTGATGTTACTGCGAATGATGTCCACAATTTCAGAACATCTTTTCAAACACCCCAGAAAACAGCAAAAAATCACTCCAAATATTCGTACACCAACATTCTGCTCTGTAGCCGACTTCTCGAAAAACATGTGGCCCACTGACCGGTGGGACATGTCACCGCACCGAACAGAAGCAAACAAAAACACCCATTAACTAGGGCGATTGTTTGTGGCTTTGTTTTGAATTCGCTTCTGTTTTCGCCCCCACCATTTGTACCTTTCCTTTCTGTATAATCCACCAACCGTCATGTGAGTGTGCGTGTGTTTGGGTGGTAAAATATGCACACTCCGTGAAACCCAAAACGGGGTCCAATCTTGCATGACAATGACAATGACCAGCGGCTGGGGGCTTTTTGCTGTCCCGTACGGTGTAGTTTCACCTGCAAGTACAGCACACCTCGGGTTCCAAGATCCCGGTCGGTGCATTCACATCATGGTGTGATTTATGAAGTTCATCATTCTTCCCGCCGGTGCTCCGATTCGCTGCAGTTCCTGTTCCACTTTTTATTTCGAGCGTGGAAGCGTGGACTTTGATTTCTCTATTTCACACATTCTGTGACCTGGTACTAATTTGGAGCACACTTTTCGGGAAACCAATTATCTTCAATATTGATCGAGATGCCCCTTTTTTCCGAAGGAAACACGCACGCATCCACGCGATGTTCGAGCTTTCCCTATTGCGTCAACATTCAACGGGTGTCTCATAACTCATAACTGGCGTTCTTCAAGAAGCCAGCATTTTGCTGCGCAGGTTCATTATAAATATGAGTACTTTATGTGATTTTTATTCGACACCACAGCAACGATCGAGATGACACACCTAGACAACGGTCACGAATCGTGGGAGGTATATCTCGTTCTGGGCTCGTTCGCCCAAATCACTATGCAGAACATCTTCCGAAGCAGCCCACACGGGAGTTGGAGTTCCCCTCTCTCTCTCTCTCTCTCTCTCTCTCTCTCTCTCTCTCTCTCTCTCTCTCTCTCTCTCTCTGCAACAAAACGCCGATGATCTTCCTACGGCAATACACGGGCAAGCGCGCACTCACAACACACCACATATCAATATTGCCAAGGCGAAGGCAATTAAGTGAACAAGTTCATCGGTTTCGGAAGCGAATCCAGCACCCAAGTCATGTGTCACACTTGGACACACGCGCTTGTGCAGAAGATTAACGATGAAATATGTTGCTGGGGCTGGGGCGTTTTACAGATGCTACTACACTCCCGCCGCGGGCGATCCACAGCGGGAGGTCATTAGGATGATCATGGGTGCCATTCTTCAGGGAGCAATGGGGCAATTGTACGGGAGCGACCACACGGCGATAAGCCGCACCACGGCGTAACGTAACAATTAGCGACCAGCAGAAAGGTCCGCCAGGGCTATTTTTAGGGTTTGTACGGGGGCAGCATCGGTGGTTTAATGAGAACAAGAATTTGAGAAAAAGAAACCGAGCGAGGTACGTTGTGCAAAATAACAAAGTCTCCCGAGGCGTTCGAATTGCACGGAAGAAGTTTGAAAGTGCGCTAAGTTGAGCAAAAAACAAAACCCTTCAAGGGAGTGGAATGATCTTGCCCTGGAAGAAACCAATTTCGAAACGATCGCGGACGCCGGACGCAGACGCAGATTGCGTTCTTCCTCAATCCAGCGCAAGGCGTGTGTGCTTAGAAGACACCGATATCCGAGATGGCGTGCTTTTAATCCGCACACGAACATCCCCAAAACCAAACACAGCTGTTGAATGATGGTCCGGACGCTTTGGACTTTGGAACAATTTCAACCCATTCACTGTGCACTCTTACCCGAAACCCTGTAGGCATTCCCGAGCATTTGCGTGCGAAACGGGCAGCACGCTTCAAAGCGCAACTTCGGTGTGATCTCCAGTGCAAAGGCAAACGCGATCCGTTTCCGATCGTTAAGCTGTCAACGAACCAAACAGGTTGAGTTTTTGGGCACCTCCGAAATGGTTCACTTCCTGTTCGAATCTCACTTTCCGGGCAGGATTTTTGCAGGGTTAAAAGGTTTGCGGGAGACTTACCTATGCGCGACTTCCTGGGTATGGTGACGGTTCCGGACTGTAGGATCTTGTGCGTACCGGTACTGCTGACGCTGCTACCCTTGCTGTCACTGGTGTAGGAAAACGGCGAACTGCTCGTGGTGCACGAGCTGGACGAGTTGGAGGTGGACGACGGTGAGGATACGCTCGAACTGGACGAACCGGACGTAGTGGACGAGCTGGACGGAGAGTTGGACAGGCCAGCCGGCACTGACAGTGGCTCCTCGTGTCCTTCACCATCACCACCACCGGCCGGATTCATCCCAAACAGTCCACCGCCATCGCCCGCACTGCGCCGCCGGATCGTTGTCCGGGCGTGATCGTGTGCAGCCAGCCCGACGTACGGTGGTTCATTACCGCCGTACACATTCCCGGACTCGGAGTGTCGCAGCGGGGACAGGCTGAGCAGTTTCGGCGACTCGGTCGATCGTTTAAACCATCTCATCGTGGGGCCGGGCCAATTATCGCATCGGGTCCGGGAGGGGTTAAGTGTTTGTCGTTTGCGTTGCGGCGGCGGCCGGTCGATAAACTCTGCACAAGAAGGGGGAGAGAAAGAAAACGAACGTTTAGAAGAGAAAAAAAAGGTGGTACAAGGAGGAGCAGAAGGATGGAAATGAAAATGTTTCGCCGTTTTGCCCGCTCGAGCTTAATTGAATTCATCTTTATAGGCACAATAAAAAGTGTATCTTTAAGGGATCATTACACTGCGACATAACTTGCATCGTATGGGCATTGCATAGCGCAGAGCGCACTGCTGGATAAATCCTTTCTTGCCTGCCTTGTCCGTCTCCAACAGGTAGCTGCACCTGGTAATGACACGCGGAACACAGGCAAACACGCATCCTTCGAGCGGGGAGCTCTTTGAAATGCCCTGAGGATGAATCCGACGATTACGCCTGTCCAGTAATTGTGATGCTCCAATGTCCAAAGAGCGCACGCGCGAACTTCACGGGGAATGAACTTTCTGCTATTCTTGTTGCTCCAAACTCAACCGCTCCAATGTGTGACGCATTCAGGCCAAATCACATCAACAAGCAGGCAAAATGTGTCGTACTAAGCAATTCTGAATGTTTGTACACATTCAAGCTCCTGTTATGAGAAAGAACAAAGACCAAACATCGAAGTAGCCAACGCAAAAAGCGGCGTCGCGCGGTGAACTACGATGCGCACCTGAGCGCACCGGAGCCATTGCAGCAAAGAAGACCCCGGGAGAGCCTATCCGTTTGGATTGGATTTATGTCTCTGCCACGGCAGAGCAACAAACGGGGGAAATCATCACGGGAATTCTACAGTTCCAGCTCGAATGTCAACATAATGGTGTTGGTAGGTGAGGATTTCTAGCCGTTCCGTACGCAATTGGCAGTGGCGCAGTGCAGTAATAAAACACCGCGCGCCGACTTTACGGTGCGCAATTAGTGCGCGTTGGACGGGGCGGCGGGTCAGTCATCAGTGTCAGCAATGGGGTTGATCAAGTTGCTTGCAGCAGGTGGTGATTTATTGTTGCAACTGTCACTTCGGAGAACGGGATGATGAGGCGGAGGGGGGGGGGGGAGGAGGATTTAGGCGGGAAGGTGTGCGAAACGCAGTTGCACCATTTAGTACAATTAGCTTGAGACGGTAACGGCTTTAGGTTAATTAATGAGAGGTCGTTAAGGCTACGGCGGGTGCAAGATATCGCTGGGATCTTCGTATGCGTGTTTCTGTAAGGTCGTCTGAATAGGTTGGAGAAGATCAGGAATGTATTGAAATAGGCATGCCGAATTCGCGATGGTTCTTGTGTACAATGGACCTGAGAGACATGTATACATACAATATATAAAGCTCTAGAACCTCAATGAAAATGTGCAACTGCATTGACTTTCTATATTGGCTCATTTATACTCTATATTGACTCGTGTTTTTTAAGTTTTTTTTTCTGAACTTACACCAACACGATCAAGATAAAGCATAAAACAACCCGAAAAGCACTTCCCGTACGTGCCAATTAAAACGTTTCGGTCTTATATCATACCCAACAATCTGGCTAACCAGCGTACGGGAAGATGAGCGATCGTCGGACGGTGCCTGGACGCCTTGACCACATCGATCTCTCGCTGCTGACAGGCGTCGAACTGTGGCTTCAATTATTCTGATCATCCTGGACCTTCACCACGCTCCAAAGGGAAGGTATTCGGGGTCTAATGGGTTTGTTTGCCGCACGGTGCCGAGATTTATTGCACCGTGGTGGCAATGTCCTTTCACACTGTCGCCCACGCGCAAAACGCGCGGCCCCTTGGGGAAATGCCGCAAAAGAACAGCCATTTTATCTGCCGTCCGGGATCTGGTGCGAGAATTTTAATGAAGAATCCACCGCAACGTGGACATGGCGGGTGTACATTTGCTTTTGTTTTTGCATGATTCACCATCGACCGTGACCGAAAGCTGGATGAGAGTGTTAAACAGAACAAAAAATGTACGTTGCACGACGGAAAGACACCCATAAAGTAATGCGGTTTATTAATCAACCGCTGAAATAGTACCCATAAATAATCGGTACACCAACTATCGGCAGGATCGATCGTAAGGACGGAAACACGGGGACGTGGAGATACTGTAGACACTTGTACCACCGCTCGGCTTGGCGCGCTAAAAGCAGCATTAAGCGCAAAGGGTTTGGCCGTGAGGTTCTTTCACCGTCCGGAGAGTGTTATGTTCGAAGAGGATTGTCCGACACCTGAGACACCAAAATAAATGGATTAAGGCTTCATCGCGAGGCGCGGTAGTTGACCGCGCTGCACCGGTTGACAAGCCGCAAAAAGGCTGAGGATGATCGAGTGAGCCTGTCAACGGAGCGCCGGGCGAGGCAAATGTTTAACACGCGCCAGAACAAGTTTTTCGCAACACACACACAGGATGTTTCGTTCGTGCCATAAAAATTTATTTGATAGCCGTTGAGCCTCATTTAGCAGAGGAAGACAGCATCGAATATCTTCAACGCAGGCGCTTTTTGGGAGGAATCAACAAGCACCGTACGAGGAGGCTTCGAACGTTAGAAAACCACCGGAAATGACTCGGATTACGCAGCACGAAACATCAGAAGCGATCTTAACGGCTCGTACGGTTGTTCGAAACACTTCTTGGGCGCGCTGTAAGCGTCTCCTTTCAAGCCAGCAAACTTGTTTAGGCACGTTAGAACGTGATCTGAAGCCTGCTCTTACCGCAAGGCTGGGTGACGAAACCGGAAAGCTTGGATCGCGTTGGTGGAAGATGCACTTTGCTTTGAACAGATTTGACTAAGGCGGCCCGCGAGCGCCAGCCCGCTCCACACGCGTGCCATTGCGTAGGGCGGGCATTGATGGATGGTAATCGATCGATCGTTCTGAGGTTCTCGGCGAGGTAATCCGCTTTGCAGCTCGCTGCAAGCCCCCTTTTTTAGCTGTCGCGGAGGAAGCGCCCGTGCTTAAGCACCTTCGAGATGCATTCGGGCGATAAAAAGGGGCTGAGCCTTTTTGCTTATTAGCAAAGTAAAAGCGTTTGCACATTAGGGGCGATATCGCTAGCGCCATAAATCGTGCCGCGATCGTTGTAGTGGGCTAATTGAAGATGAGCTTGAAGGGAAAGAAGGGCATTAAGAAGGGTAATAATTTAGGATCTGGTTAAGTGAATCAAGATCGATAGTCTGCGTGTGTAATAGGAAAATAGGCTTTCAAGGTGTAAAGAACTTCAAAATATTTATCCACCATCCTACAAACACCAGCACATCAATTAGCAGTGAAATTGCAATATTGCTTGAATATCTAACCGTTCCAGTTTAACGGGTTTGTTGCAAAATCAAACCAACGCTTACAATTCCCGCCTCCCAACCTGGCTTCACTCTCCGTGAAGCGGCAAGGAATGGCTGTAGCCTTATTAAGCAATTAATTAATTAGCCCGTGCTAAATCATTTCCGCCCGAAACGTGCCTTTACCGCAATACTGGCAAACGGCAGCGAAACGAGCGATAAATCAACAAGGAAAAATGTTGACCCGTGCAATGTTAGCTTTCATTTTCCGACCAGCGCAGTGATAAACTCGTGCCTGAGACCTATGAGGCCACAGAGGCGCCTTCTCTCTCCCTCCCTCGTATCACAGGGACTGTTTTGGATGGCATTTTTTCCATGAGGTTACCATCAATGGCTTTCTCTAGCCTCTAACCTCTCCCCAATGCCGTGGTTTATCTTTCACTTGCTTACCCTTAGCCTACGGGGGACTTGTGCGGGCTGACTTTGTGTACTTTTCGGCACATTCCAAACGGTCAGTTGCGTTAAAAGTGAAACGATTGCCCGGCAGCGAAGCGATAGTGGAGAATGTTTACTGCAGTGGATGAGATGAAAACAATAAAAACTGACCACAACACGTGGTTTTTGTTGTCTTTTGGTCGAACATAAACCATCTTTCAAAGTAAAAACACGCTTCAATTTGTATGCACTATTTGTTAGGGGAGATGTTGGTACATTCCGCGGGATGTTTTCTAACAAAAAAAACGGCCTAACAGATGATTGACACACGTTTCCGAGCTGGACACTCTGTGTGATAAGTTTGTTTTCTTTCTCTCCTTCGATGACTTACCGTTGGATAACGGACAGATTTCATAATGGAGGAGGGCTTTAGTGAGGCAGGAGCAATGGACCGCCTTTTTAACATATCCGGAAAGGACAATGCACGCTGTCGGTACATTTTAACACGTTTTACCAGTTGCTGTACAGTTCAAGCCAGGGCCGATAGAAGGTGAAAGAGAAAACAAGTAAACTTTATTTGACACCGACACGTGGGATACGAAACACCTTTAGCGGAATAAGGTCTCTCGCCTGCTTGGGTCCGTGGCGAGGTGCAGATAGATGCAAGTCCCTCAAGTAAATGCCTTTCACCGCCTAATGCCTGGGTGGAAAGCGATATTATTTACAATCAGCCCTGCAGCAGCACCACACACTCCGTACGATGAAGGGAACATTTTAATCGTTTGAAGTACGTGGACGTTTCTATGTTGGAGAAGTCAGAGAAGTCAACGGCTGTGGAAAGAAAAGTATGGTACAACGGAGTTTGACAACACTGATAGACACATTAAGGTACAAAAGTAAAAAAAAAAACGCTCCAGACAGTACCAATACTTGCTGTTCCATTTTCAAAGTTGCAATACAGCCTGGCAGTTCCCCCACCAACTCCGTGGGTAGAGGTTGGTCCAACGCTCCCAATCATAGCTTAGATTGGCAGGCATTATGCGGTTGAATCGCTTTTGTGCAGCAACTTCACTGCAAACAGAAACTGACCAACGACAAGAGATGCAAAGCGACGTGAAACGACGAGAAGTTATCGTGCCAACGTTGCGCACGCCACACAAAGTTGTGCAACCGCCTGTGCCAGAAGTTCACTGAACCGATTGCTGGTTTGCAGATTTTGGAAATCACCTTGCCCCCGGGGTTGCCCCAGCTGCCAACGGACAGGGGGTCCAGATGGCCAACCGAGTAGCAGCAGCAGCAGTCTCCACGGGGAGTTTATTAAATGGACAGCAGAAAAAAAAAAGAAAAAAAAGCACACGCCTCCCAGACATTCCAAGGATTTCTGGGCGAGATCTCTACGCTCCGTTGGCTCCACGGGAGGGAGGCATATTGGAAATTGAAACGACCGATCGGATCTCGTTGGCGTTTGAACACGCTTGGAAAGCTAGATTTTCTTCATTGGCATCGGCTTGTGTTTATGGGCCGCTGGCTGGCATCGTACATGAGTCCGCTCACTCGCTCCCCGTTCTCTAGTCGGCCATTAGCAGCCGGTAATGAACATTGCAATTTTACGATCGCTTCAGCTTGATCGTGTCGCCATTCGGTAAAGCGATCTCCATTAGAGCCTCAGTGGCAGATCTTTAGCAAGCACTGATAAGGCCAGGCCAGTAATCGCAAGAAGGGTTAATGGTGGTAAAGTTAATTGACTTCCAAAGTTGGGGGAAAGTTCGAAGATGTCTGCGGCGATGCGGCATTCGTCGCCAAGCAATTCAGTAGCAATACAGTAGAATTGTCCGCCGATCGTTTGCAATAATTCGCGGAGTCTAATTGCCTTTTTGCTTATCGCACGGGAGGCGACTGCCGTCTGCCAGATGAACTGTGGCCGCGCTAATCAGCCGCGCTCCGAAATAAGAAGCTCGATGCAGATGGT
>AXCO02006257.1:0-16768 GCA_000473525.2 Anopheles melas | reverse complement strand
ACAGAGGCGGCAGCTATGGAATTAAACGATCACTTTTGCAAACCTCGGATAGATTAATTACACACACTACTAGGGAGAGGAGTCTTGAGGCAGAAATCGTGTTTAATCCGTTGTATAGCTGGCGGCGGTTGCGAATAAATCGCCCGCTTGGTGAGGCCTGGCTACATTATTGCAAAGACTTAATGCAACATTTTAGTGCCACACTGCAGCACACTGACCTTACACACGCACGGATTGATGGTAATGGGGGCAAGGGGGAGAAGGGGTAAGAGGGCAGGTTATGTGTGGATAGCACCGGTTCGCCACTGTTTGCATAATTGATATCGAACATCGTCGAACGGTAGAAAACACCGTACATGGATAGCAGCGGGGTTTGCGAATTTAGCTGTCAATGTTTGTATTAACGAACCTGGAGGGCGTATCTTGATGATTGTTGTTAGCTATTAATTAGCTAATCCAACCGGTGCTGTTTGCAGCCTCCGGTGGTGCGGCCTACACTGCTGCCGCCACGCCGCTGCGTGTCAGTTTAGTTGATCGTGTAATACTGATTATTAGAGCAAATTAGACAACAACAAAGTAAGCAAGAGTAGAACAAACCGTTTGGTTTGTTGGATTAAGAAAGGTGAAGCCTTGTATGATGTCTTAAAGCAAACAAAATGCCGCTGCACCAACAAAGCCCTGTGCTCTGCCATACTTTCGCCAGGAAAAATAACTTGAATGCAGCGGGGAGCTCTTCCCACAGTACAACCGACAGCCCGCTGGCATGATGTAAGCGCTCGTCGTTTGCTGGCAAAAGGAAGAGTGAAAGTTTTGTGAACCAAGCATTCTTTAGTAAACAATGTAAGCTTTCTTGCGTCGGTACGTCTTGTTTTTTTAATGCAACATCTTCCCCGCTAGCGCTGGTATTTAATAATTTTAAACATACTTCAAATCGCTTCGAGCACGAACGGGGCACGCTAAAAGGACACGCGGTTGCGATAGCAGCCATAATTTCGCTTTGACGAGCAAAATTTAAAGCTCTTGCGAAAGTTGTTTCCGATCAGCTTAAGCCGTAATGCGATACATGCGGGGAGCGATTTTGGGATGCTACAAGCGAAAGTTTGGTTTTTTGTAAATGTTTCTTACAACCTTGTCAGCGTTGTTTTACCTTTCCGTTTAGTATCGTGAGGTGGAGTGGGGTTAATGTTTCGTTTTGTATGCTTGTTGCGCTGTACGCTTGACTAGGCTGGTTGAATGATTTTTTTGCCACAGTTTTGAACACTCACAGAGATGTTGAAGGATGTTCTGGGAAACGGCATTGGAAAGTAAAATAAATTAAAGAACCTTTTATCTTTTATAGTACACGGCGGCGCGGTTGCTGCTGTTTGGAACGGAGGAGTAAACTAATAATTGGAAAGATAAATTGGAAAGTAAAGCAGTTTGCAAGAATTAGGAAATGATCGTGATGACTTTTTTAGCTAATGAGCTTAATCGAGGCATTTGGGTGCTTTTTTAACTTCGATTTCTGAAAAGTAATATTTATATATACATGACATACTAAATATTCAAAAGCTAAGAACTAAATTAAAGATATAAACCAGGGAGCACAAAATAGTATTAAAATAATAATAAATAATAGCACAATATATAAGAATACAAAGACAAATTAGTTTAAAAGAATATAAACATATACTATTATTAAAAATTCACGATAATTCATGATAGTTGGAAGTTGCCATTTTTTTATTATCTTCAGATGAGCCCTTTACGTGATTGTACACATTTTCTCCCGTTTATTTTAGGAAAAGTAGTAGTACAAGCTTTCACTGCTAAAGGAGACGCCTGGTAGTTTTCGAGACGGTAGCAAAACTATAAAATCACAGCTATTTTCTCCATTTTCAAGGCATATAATCGCACACCATGAAAAGGTTTTTACAGTATTTCCTTACATAAACATGTACCTTCATTACATGCAATTTCTGTTCAGCTTGCAACCATTTTCCGGTCACCAATTTCAACCCGAAATCACACCAGCTGCTAGCATATACACGCGCGTTGGAAATGGTTAGCGGTATAATTGAAACAGCTTGCAGCGTTGAAACTTAACAAAAGTGTGGCAACAGTGCACTACAACACTACAGACGGTAGTCAAATTTTACGATCCCCAAATGCCAAACTCTGGTACAGCACATAATTTACATAGTTTGGCATGTTTTGGCCGAACGCTACAGCGCCCTAGCAGGTGGTGAACCTTTTGTCCCATCCCGTGAGGCTGAATTTAGAGTAGTTCACTTTAAATTTCAAATTATGCTGAGTATAGTTTATCGCTCACAAAACAAAGCAAAACAAAATGCAAAAATCCAAATCCCCTTCGGCGTAAAGTGTACAGCGCACCAAGTCTGCCAAGAGGAGGAGAAAGCATAGTTTTGTAGACGGAATAAATTAATGGCGCTACAGTCATATTCCGACAGCTGCCAGTGACCACCGAGCGGAGCATAGCACTACAAGTCAAGCGATGGGCAGATTGATGGAAATACAACCGGGTGCAGGAAAGCCAAACATGCGAAAGGTCACCGTCACTCGGCACCGAATGACCCACCCACCCACATCGGGTCAGTCGAGTAAACGAGGCACCTCGGCATTGCGTGTCGGCGTGAGGGCTAAAGGAATTATTTCTGATTGAAGTGGTCTAACAACGCACACACACACAAGCACAGAGAAGGCACAGAAATCTCGAGCAGCAAAAACAGAAACACGGGAAAACTACCACTAAACGGGAGCGGGGCATAGGCAGGGAAATGTATGGTTGAAAAAAAAAAAACAGGGACGCAGGGAGAGGGTTTGCAATCTTCTTTCGATCAACTCTCGGAGGTCACATTGAACGTGACAACTGGTGTGCCGCGTACACAACACGGTTCTTCGGGAAGGCTCGTGTAGGTACAAAAATGAGTTCTGTTCGCAAAACGGAAACCCTCCGTTACCTCAAAGCCCCGAAAGCAATGTATGTGTATGTGTGTGTATGTAGTATAATACACTGCCCTCGTTATTTACCTTCTCCCACGGGTTGGCAAAAAAAAAACAACCCAAAAAGCCAATTGTGCATGGTTCAGCAACGAGGCGGCGCTCTGAACTGGGTAGAGTGTAGCCCGATGGCAATCTATTTTAATAAGTGAAACATAATTTGCTGATTCCGTACCTTATTCTGTGCGTGGAGAGGAAGAAGCCAGGCAGCAGGCGAAAACGGCAAGTAAAAAGGGCTGGCTGGGTTGGGCGGTGGTGGTGATGGTGGTGGTGTGGTGGTCAGTAACAATAATTCCACGAATCAACGTGCCACTGGGCTGGCTGCTGGTTAGTTGATGCGTAATTCGAGCTATAGAAAGCTTTTTAGAGTTTGTAAGAACCAACCAGTAGTAGATCGAGGCTGTGGGAAATACTTTTCGCAGAGGTGGATTTGAGCTGTTCAATTTTCGTTGGAAAATTGTAGAGGAATATGTTTAATGGAATATTCCTAGTATCGCTGCAAGTAATGTGCAAATTAGCTTTTTAGTAGAACTGCTTAAAAACATATTTTGTGAATTAAATATTGCAAGAAATTGGAGAAAATTCCAATTAGTATTTAAAATTCCAACTGTATTATATTTAGCCCCGTATGGCGTTGTTGGTCTGTGGATCTGTCAACTCAAACACACCCGTATCACAGTTTAGCAAATAGCATAACTTCAGGCGCCCTAACGAAAAGGAAAGCTTTTAGATCATGCGGGAACATTGTTTTCCTTTCTTCTTATCATTGCGAAACTTTTCTTTTTATCATAGGCCCATTAGCTGATCCGTCCTTCAATTTGATCGAAGTTAGTCAATTGCTTCGTTTGTATTTCACCAGTTAGAAAGCGCGGAACAGTCTACCTTGAACAGGCTTGAAAATCAAAAAGTTTATTTTTTAATTATATCCAAAAAGTTAGTTACCGATTTGGCAAGCTTTGAACAAGTTGAGCTGGTAGTCAAGGGGCTGATTATTACACCGTTATAAAGGTATACCAGACCTTATTGAGGGTTGGATCCAATAAAGTAATTGATGGGAATTGCCCCAAAGGTACATCAAACCTTTAACTTTACTGTCGATTTATGAGATGTTTGAAGATTTCGGTTGTTTAGTGTATTATACCTCAGTAAATTATTTGAAATTCGAGCTTGCTACGCATGTCCAATCATACCCATATTGTAACAAACAAATAATAATCCCGTTGATTTATCTTAATCCATAGTTTTGCTAACAATCCAATGCATGCAATCGTTGGTTTGTGCAGTGCTTTTCTGTGTGTAAACAATTCCTAGAATCAAAATTTCCTACACCAACATACAATGTCTGATTAGAAGGGTTGCCGCACGCACCGTGTTTTGCCAATTTGTTCGCCTGGCCCCGGAGGCAGCGAGTGTACAACAGATTCGGAGAATGGCATGTCTAACTTTCATTATCAAGCGTGCTTCGATTGGTATTACAAAGTGGTTTTCCCTATTGTTCTGTAGTAAAAAGAACGTATTTTCAGCGCTAGTGTACTGATGGCGCACCTTCATTCCAATACCATCAGGGCAACAGTGACACACGTTTCATTTGTCTGTCATTTCTGATCAGTAAAAGGTCCTGCCTCGCCGAAAAATCCCAACCACGTCAAAGGGGAACCATAAATCACTTTTAATTAGCATTGCTGCTGTCCGCGTGTCGCTTTCTATCTGCGTCGCTTATTGCGTTTCATCCAATCAAGTTTGAATGTTTCACCATTTGCAGAAAATGGTACGGAGTCGGACGTCAACGTTGTCGGTCGTACCTGTCTCGTAGCGCAAAATGGTGACACAATTAGTGCATTAAATGGGCACCAACATCTCCTCAATTTTGGTGCACAATAATTTGCCACACTTAATTACAATCACATTAACGCACTAGAGGGTCGCTTGAAAATGGCGATTGACATGTTTTTGACGATGCTAGGCCGATCACGCTCTGGACATTGCTACCTCAACATAAACACCTGCTTGTAAAAGCTGCTTTGGCGAGCTTTAACTTCTCGGCGCCGCTTTCCTCGCACGGACGGACCAGTTTGTGAGGAAGTAAACAGTTTAGTCAATTAAAATTCTGTACTCGCACACTCCGTTGCGCCGTTGCGTTCGTTGTAATTGGTCGGTGAACTTCGGTGGTGCATGTTTGCACGTTTCGGCGGTTTATCACAGCATCCACCCCGTACATGGGTGTGGAATGATGGTGCAGTCCCACAGTAGGACATCCCAGATTCGATACGAAAATTGAACTTGCGACTCGTTTGCTGACACCGCTGCGGCTGGTTTGCAGCCCGCCTGGTCGGCTCGTTCGTGAGATAAGAAGCCACAGGTGCGTAAAGTGTATCGAGTAAGGTTGCTGGCGGCTCGCGCCTTGTCGCCGTGGACAAATTAGTTTCGAACGCTTTTGCACCGTCCTGCGCGCCTAATTGCGTCTAACTGCTGCAGCATGGCGATCAAGAAATTCAACCCCTTAGTGGTGTGGTGGTGGAAGTTACGATCGACACTGTGTGGTTGTGCTTTTTCAGCGTTCCCACGGTTTCAATTTTAGTGTGAAGGATTGTGTTTAATAAATGCCATGGAACAAAATATGTAAGCAATAGATGTACATAAGAGGTGCAATTTCTTCCATTCAATAAACTGGTGGTCCATCCAAGGGAGGGAGAGCTAGCGATATAACATTTCACAATAACAAGTGTGTAATTATCAGACATGGTTTACAATTCGGCACGAGTGAAGTAGAGGGCGGAATGTAGAAAAGAATATTTATTTTAAAATTTCTTCACTATAATACAAAGCAGATGGCGGATCATAGAAACCAAACTTTACACTGTTTTCAAAACTCTTTCAACCCCGACTATCCTTTCAGTTGAATCTGTATTCACTGTACTGTGAATATAAACCAAAAAAAAAAAAGGTCAGCTTCCATTAGAAGACAAGATAAATATCTTTGCCTCTAAGTTTAAGTGTGTCATCTTCTGCCACACCGGCTATCTTTTATGGGGCCTAGGATATTCTGGAGCGGAAGGATCGTTTCTAAAAGACCAACTTTAAACAAAAGCCATCGCAAATCCTTAGAAGGTGATAAGGAAAAGGGGGACATAAAACGTTAAAACAACAGCAGCTCCATTCAGGCGGAAAATGTCGATACAGATAAAGGAATCTCGCGTACAGTGTTAAGGACCCGATCGATCTGCCTGAATCAGCTTCTTACCGGCCCCGTACAACACTGTACACAAAGCACTCGGAGTTGGCAAAGTAGGGCAAAGGCAATTTGTCATTCTGTGTGTGTGTGTGTGTGTGTGTGTGTGTGCGTGTGCCTGTGTTGCACGGGTCGGTGATTGTTGATCAACTTTTTTTTTCATTTTTTTACAATGGCACGAAACGTTGCCAGCCTCAATTCGTTTCACTAATTGGCTCTCAATCTAATGCTCGGTTGTATGCTTACCTACGGAAGCCATCAAGCAGTACAAGGTTTTACGCGTGCAAATATGCAGCTGTACGATTCCCATACTTTAAGCAAGTGTTGTAGTATATTTACTTTTCCTGCTTGCTACTAAGCAAACCGTACTGTATTTGCTGCTTACATTTGCTACGAAATCTTCACCGCAGGAGTTGTTTGTCTTGCTGTTAGTTTTTCGTGGCAACTTTGTACAACGCTTTGGAACGAGCGTCGGAAACGGTCATGGTCGGTGCAAATACGTCCCGCAAATCTGGCCGGATGCATCAAATAGGATGTGGCTCGGGTAAATGTAATCTATACATTTGTGTATTGCTTCGTTACCAAGAGAGCGAGAAACAATATATTTACATGCTACACTCGCACACGGACTTTGTGCCTTCTAGCCCAGGGTATAATCATTCCAACCAAAGCCACCGTGCGTCTTTGATGGTAAACTTATCCTTCTACAAATGATTTCTCTTTGTATAAAAAACGGGGGTAGTTGTTTGCCGTACAGGTCCGGGGCACTTTTTCCTTCCAGGATGCACAGTTTAATTAAAAAGGAAAGTACATGAAACAACATTCGAATGTGTTTAATATCCAAAATTCTCTGAATTTTGTGCTGAAGGCAATGTTCATTTGCTCAACTATCGTTTTAACTTTATCCGTATAGACACAACAGAGCTATGATTGAACGGGCAATAAAACTACATTCGGTTTGTAATAAAGCCCCATGTTCGAAAGCACTCGTTCAATAGAAATGAAATAAATAAATTCCATTCCATTCATAGCACATAGCAAAATAGCATTTCCCCCTTTTTTGAACGTTTATTGCAACCGTCGAAACAACTTCTGAGAAAACCGATTTTCCAAACGGACGAATCAGATAAAGGAAAGCAGCAGCGGGGTCGTCGCGATAAGGTTCAATTTCAATCAGTAAAACGGTAGTGGTTCCCAGCATGCAATAGTTCACTGCACCCCAAGTTCTGGTCGTTCACTGCACATTTCTAGCACATTTCCTTTCTACACTTCTATTGAGTGTAGAAAGGAGATCAAGCAAACGTAAAGCATAGCCGTAACGACCTTGACGATGAAGCGTATTTAAATTTTCGATCAACTACTTTATAAAGCAATTACAGTCCATAATGCACTACCATAAAGCCCTGCAGGTGGTGCCCTGCACTATTTCCATCACAGTAAGGGGCAGCACGTTTTGTGATGTCTTATAAGCAATCAGCCGCCTACAGGGTGGCGGAGACGGTACTTAATTACTTTCCTGGAGAACACATTTTTCTCTACCACTTGAGCCACCACTTTTTTCCCCTTTTTTCCCCTTCAATACAATCCATTCACTGTGACGCTGATTAATTCGTCCCACGGTGACAGCGTTTCCCTTGGCCGTACGCCTGTTCCTGAGCTATTTTGGTTTTGATAATGCAAAATGGATGGACGTGGACCTTCTCTTGTTTTTTTTTCTCTTCTCTCCTGTATTAACATTTGCACAAAGCCGACGAACAACAGGGCTCTCGGGGCCTAGGGACATAATCCGCCAACAAGCCCACTGACCTGGAAATAGGGAACGGGTCCGGTAAGTGTTCCGTTCGACAGGCGACCGTTGGCCACACTGAACAAACCTGGTATGGAATTGAGCTTCTCCAATCGCGCGTTGATGGGCGATTGGGGCTCCTCCTTCCGTGCCGTACCGAGCTCGCGTGTAGAACATCCCTCCCACGCCATCATCTGCGTGCGGTCCGTATTTCCTTGCACATTTTAATACCCATTGATCTATTCGCGGATGAGTGGGCTTTGGATGAAAATGGAGTTTTAATTTTTCTGCTCAGTACACATACACACACACACACACACAGACACACACCAAGGTCTACATTAATGCACTGGCCTGTTTCTCTGTACGCATCGGGTCTGTTTGATTGGTTTCAGCTTCCCCAAGTGCGCTTCACGAAAAGGTCAGATGGTAGAATGGTTAATCCTGCCTGTTACGTTCGCTGGCTGCATACGATGATGACGGTGATGATGCTCCGTTTTCATCTCGATTCTCAAATTGATTGGGCAAATTTGGCAAAATAGCATACACACACTCACACGTAGGGAGAGAAATGGGAACAAAAATGAAACTGATCCTGACTTTGTTGTTGTTGCGGTGCGATCAGGAAATCAGAAAAGGAAAAGAATAAAGCGACACGAATACACACGATCATCGACAAGCGTACATGATGCTCTATTTACACCTGTGCTAAACGTATGATTAAATTACGATTGATATCACGTTTTGCTAGAGGCACCAACCAGAGGCGGAAGAGTGTTTCATTACCCTGTTATGGATACTTTCTTTGTGCCTTGTTCTATCTCACTGTACGCTTTCAAAACAAAAAAGCTTTTCATGACCTGCTGTAAAAAGATGGTGTGGAGGGAGGAGGAGGTGCTGGCATGGTAGTCATGTTACACGGTGCATGGGATGATGATCCGGCGGCAATGTTCCAATCCAGCACATCTCCCTTGGTTTGAACTTTTTCTCTTTGAACTTTATCCCACCCTAGCTTCCTTTCCATGTGTGTTCTAATGTGTGTGTGAAGCCGGTTCAAAGTGCAAAGTGTTTGGCCTGCTCATGCATGAACCAGGTAACGAACCACACACACACACACACACACACACACAAACGCGCGCAGAGGTCGCATCCTGAAATCGGAGGATCAGTGGACTGAATTGCCACGCGCGGTACTACGCAGCAAAACAACATATCAAACTCCCTCGCTAACACCGTATAAACATTCCTCCTGTCGGGTGCAAAACCGAGCCTTGTATGTGTGCACGTTTTGTACGTGTGCAGGATTTGTGTACTTTGATCCATACACCTGGAGGGAACTGCTGCCGCCCGGGTATTTGCTTTGCTAAACTTCCCGCAAAAGACGGAGCAGTTGCTTGCGTAAATAAACTTCCTCTTCACGCGCGCACACACACACACACACACACACACACGCACAGACCTGTTGTGCGCGGCGACACTTAAGCACACACGGGAAAGATGACACGAAAGATTTGATACGCTACAAGGTCCAATCCAATAATCGTTTGCCGGATTGTCTTCCGAGGATGGGGGGTTTCTTTCGTGATTGTTTGGGAGTCGGTAGGTAGAACCCCTCAGAGCCATACACCATTACGCGGTACACCTCGAGTCGATCGGTTTCAGGTAGCGCAAGAACATTGCGCAACAGGAGAGGGAACGCTGGCTTGGATCATCGTTATTTTGCTACAGGTACAGACAGTACAGTGGCGTGACCGTTAATGACATACACAAACATTGTAGTAACATTAATTAGACCCTTACAGGTGGTGTGTGTGTGTACTATCTTATGCGCACTACCATTACTGCTCTGTATGGGCACTTCCGCTGCAGTGAGTCTATCCAACGCCCACATCCTCCAACGCGTCGAGTGTAAATATTTTAGTGCTCACCTTTATCCCTCCAAAATTGGCAACAAATGTCACCGAATGTACGGAAAAGCGGAGGCACGGCAGGATACAGTTGCGCTCTGTTGTGCTGTTTGTACCGAAATAGCAAAAAATAGAGCCTCTCGCACTCTTGATTCGCACACTCTAATGAATTCAATTAGAGCAGAGCTCGGCGCTATAAAAGCTAATACAGCACGCTTGTGTCGGTGACGCTGCGTTGTGCGCAATTCGCATCCGAGCGAAGATGGGGCAGCAACAAATGGGAACTAAGAAATGGGAAAATATTTCCGGTGCTGTATATTCGCGTTTGTAAAAGGCGCTGGGTGGGAAAAGCAAGCAGAACAGAACAATTGTACCATAAAAAAATAGACATACAGACACACACACAAAGAAAGAAACGGAAACCCGAGTGGAGCTCAATTTGATTTAGATAAATCAATTAGAGCGCCAGGCCTGGCCTTGGCCTAGCCGGGACCGGCAAGCGACCAACCCGAGATTCTAAAAAAAATGGGAACCGTGATTTAATGTAACATCGCAAAGCAGATAAGCAGCTACGATTCTGTTGAAACTATATTTCATTAAGGGGGAATTTCAAAAATCTTTAATTTTTACATTATGATGACGCTTTGTGTCGATTCAACAGTCAGTGCTCGCACCGTTCGATATCTTTCAAGTAATTTCTGCTAACTCTTATCGAAGACTGAGCTTAGAACTCGTTCGTAAAGCATAGTGCACCTATTGGTGGCAAACACTTGAATCACAATCCGTATTAGAGATGAGGATTTTAGAAACACAAAAAGCTAAGGACCGAGAAAGCCAGTGGATTGTTTTGTTGAAAAAAAAAACTGTCGGAGGACATTCAAAAATCGTAGGAAACTCTGAAAATATTAGATAAAGTCTTTACCAAAAGCCCTAATGGCCAAGTGACTAAAGTAGATGTCTTAAAGACAACTCCGTCACGTAGCTAGCAGAGCTTATCAATATCATACAGCCTATCATACACATTGCAAAATCATGCAAAGGGAAAATGTTAGCTTAGCTGTAGATTTTCAAGATCCCAACAACTTGTTGTCAAGCTATTGCTCCATTAACTTCATCAAAGAATCGTTTGGGTACGTGCCTGGAATTGTGGGATTGTGGAAAAGATATCGTCTTCTTCTACTTTTTCTTCTTGTTGTTCGGCCTATGGTTGCTGCTTCCTTCTACTTCCTTCTTCCTTCTGCTGCTTCTTCTTCTGGACATTCTGGACCTGACCCAAATTCCAGATAGTTATCATATGCCCACTATCACCAGACACTAAAACGGCACTCAAAAGACACTCAATACAATGACAATACAATTCCGAATGCATTACTTGCCACTATTATCGGAAATATCCAGCTATGGCACTTAAAGGATTTTCTCAAACAAAAACGAATCTCTATTTGCATAATGTGAGGTGATCTTACAGCACATGTTTTGCCGTATGCTCTCTTCCTGAAGCACTATGAACGCTTGAAGCTAAAGCACTGTGACGTTCACTTAATCGCTTCTCCCTTCTCTTACAATTGCAGATAGAACCGTGCTTGGGACTCGCTGGAATGATCAAACGATTAGCAAAGTTCAATGCACTCGGCAAATTGCAATCGTATCCAGATACGGGTAAGTAGTGGACACACGCAGCTTCCGCTTTTCGAGAGGGCCACTTCCCAACCAGGATTATTCATGATGCCACACATTCCTCTCGAACACAGGCACGAGCCATTTGCTATGGCCAGCAGAGTACCGCTCACGTACGAAATGTCTCCAACGGTACACACAGAAGCGGACATCGAGTCGGCAGTAGCAGTAGCGAAGCAGGTAGCGGAAGCAGTCGAAGAGGAGGAAGGATCTGCGGACGATCTCCATCCTAGGTTGACGGGCACCACTACCGCCTTCCAGCCGTCGCCCGGCGTCGTCGTACCCGGGTCCGTCACCATAGTCGTTGAGTGTCATAACGATGCGGATGCTGCCGCCGATGGTGGTACTGGTGGTAGTTGCTTCACCACCACCAACAACAACAGTTCTAGTATGAAATGTCTCAATTTTACCACCTCGCCCCACGCATCCGCTCGCAATACTCATGCTGCATCTGGCCAGGGCTGCATCTCGAACACGACAGTACAGGACGGTGGTTCCGAAACGACGACATCATCATCATCGCCGCCGTTGTCGCCGCCAACAACAACCGCAGTAGATAGTGCAAAGAGTAATCAATTCGTCAATCATAGCTTTAGCTGCGGAAGGGGAGAAGACATGGGCACCAGCGGTTCCGTGGTCGTGGCCAGCGAGGATTGTGCCGAGGCCACCCAAACGCAACCGGGGATGACGGAGCTGGCACGCGGCTTTGCGGATGTAGTGCGCGTGTCGACCAGTGTGCCGCAGCCGGTGACGGTCAGCTGCTGCGCTACCGGACCGGGCGGAAACGGAGTGGCGCCGAGAGGCACGCCGACAGCAGGTACTAGCTTCCACTACGCAACGGCAGCAGCCGTGGCGGCTGTAGCGATGACTGCGGCGGCGGCAGCAGCAGCAGCAACGACGGCAGCTGCAACCGTGTCGCCCAGCCGAGCAAAAAACCCCGTAACCCCTTGTGCGTCCGGTGACGGTGACGATAACCCATTGCCACCACCACTACCACCACCCAGCATGGAACCGATGGCGTCGACGCCTGCCCATCATCCCGTGCATTACCATCCTATGATAACCATCAGTGACCATAACGTGGACGCCACTGCTAACCCTAACAACTGTAGTACTACTACTATTACTACTACCACTAACCCAACCGTGCATGAGCTTCGGCGTGAGGTATCGGCGGGACCCAGTACCCAATCCTGTGATAATGACCACCACCACCATCAACAACAACAACATTATCATCATTCTAACCCAACCGTTGTTATGCCTTTCGTACCACCCACTAACGTGCCGCTCGATGCAGATCGATGCGACGAACTAACTGCTAACGTCCCATCATCCACCAGCAATAACCACCACCACCACCACCACCAATACCATCATCCCGTCGTAACCACCACCACCACCACCAGTACTACCAGTGTTTCCACTAACACGGTGACGGGAAGGACCAGTAAACCGCCGCTCCATAGCTACCAGCATCACTACCAGAGCTACCACCACCATCAGCTGTCCACTGACAGTGGTGGTAGTGGTGGTAGTGTGTCACCAGCAGTGTCGATGGTAGCGGGCGGTGGCACCTATCGGTCGCATAGTGCCCGCTTTATGATGCAGCACATTAAAATCCTACCCAAAACTCAATCCCTCGATTTGGCAGATAATGACGACATGCTGGAAGCGTCCAACCGGTCCGAATCGCAGCTCGAGATCAGTGCGGCCGGCATAGGGCCGGGGGCGGGCGGGCTGCGGGGCCGCGTACTGCCGAAGCTGCAGACGCTCGAGCAGACGACGCGCCCGATCTACCCGAACGTGCCGTACAGCCCGTACAACAGCCCGTACGGTAGCCCGCGCAGTGGCCGCCGCCGGACACCGTTGCGCGAGTCGAGGCGCGTGTCGATCGAGCAGTCGGGCAGCTTTCTGCAGCTGAACCAGTACAAACTGCTGGACCAGATTGGGCAGGTAAGTCGGAGGGAGGGGGAGAGGGGAGGCGGAAGCCATTTCCTTTTTTTTGTACCACCCCGTGTAACGTTGAACGTTGACTACCGTAGAAAATGTTGAGATAGTCCCTGTGGTACAGTCATCAAATCGCACGACCTAACAACATGCAAAGTCATCGGTTAGGTCGTGCCACCGAGATGCCACCCTTGACAGATCTTCTTACTAATGAACTCACTGATAGCCAAATCTACTAGTGGCCAAGGCAATCGTAGATTATCAACAAGACTTGATTGGTCAAATAATAAGGAGAAGAACCATTAGCAAAAAAGAAGGAAACGAGATACTTTAGTAGACACGGCTAAACGATTAGTCATACCATGACCGACAGCGCCATCTATGAGTAAATAGATTTACTACAATCGTGCACTATTTTTACTACTAAGTGCTAGTGAAGTGTAGCTTGTTGCTGTGTTTTGCTTGAATGTTTTAAAATACATGTTTCTTTAATAATTACATTATTGTTTAAAAAATAATTGAAAGTGAATTGAATCAATCAACCAAAATGTTGCATACTTTCAGACGTTTCGCAATGCCAGCCAAGAGTTAATGTTTACTTTTACATAATTTAAAGCTAAAAAGATATTCATCTTTTTTTCTTCTAAAAATGCGTAATATTATTCTGTAGATATGGTTAACCTGTTTTGATAACACCTTTGAGATTTTTGACGTTGGTCCCGTTGTATAGTCGTCAACTCGTACGATTCATTCTAATGCCCGCCATGGGTTCAAGCCTCATACGGACCGTCTGCAGAACTTTACGCCAAATAGAAGAAGAAGATTATGTTTAAGTATTGTTGAAAATTTATCAGTTTTTGTTTCCAAATGCATAGGATTAATGCATTTTTCCCCAGAGCATGGACAAACTAGGTTTACCGCACAACAATCTCGCTAAGATGGAATTGGAAATTGCCTTTAATCCAACATTCACTAGCACAAATAATTAAAAAAAAAAATTTTTATGTTATTGTAACATCGTATCGATTTTTCTCGTGTAAACGAATCTCACTTGCCCAGATTTCGAACGGACTTAATGCCACGTTCACAAAATAATCGGTACCAAAGTAAATTGGAAACAGTTAGCGTGAACTGTACTACAACCACACTATGTCGAGCACCGTGCGCCTCCGGCTACAAAAGAAGCTACAAAAGACCGATAACTTTCACGGACAACTACTACTTCTCGTGTCACTTACCGTAGAGATTATGCTCCATTTCACGGCGGTAACAAATTAGATTTCGACCTAATGCAGTAAGAATAGCAGATTTGCACAACTTGATTATACCGACCACCGATTCTCTCTCTCTTTCTAACGTGCCTCTCTCCGCGCAGGGTTCGTACGGTTTAGTGAAGCTGGCATACTCCGAGGAAGATTCTACACACTACGCCATGAAGATCCTGTCGAAAAGGAAGCTCCTTCGCAAGGCGGGCCTGATGCGCCGGGGACCGAAGCGGGGCACATCGCCACTGGACCGGGTGTATCGTGAGATTGCCGTGCTGAAGAAGGTACGATGAATTGCCCCATGCCATTGAATGCAGTGACCCCTGGCGGTGCCACGGAAGTAAAAAGCTTTCTCCGCGCCCTAAAGGGGCAACCGCGTTCTTGTTCATTAAAGGGTCTTGTGTTTATCTGCCTTTGCTTGATTTGTCTCGGTTTAACGTGCTCCTTTAATCCTTTTGCGCCCGTCTTTCAGCTGGACCATCCGAACGTGGTGAAGCTGGTGGAGGTGCTGGACGATCCGCTGGAGGATTCGCTCTATCTAGTCTTCGAGTTGGTGCAACAGGGCGAAGTGTTGAGCATACCGACCGAAACACCCCTGAGCGAGGAACGTGCCTGGAATGTGTTTCGAGACGTGCTGTTGGGCGTCGAATATCGTAAGTAACACGTGTGTGTGTGTGTGTGTGTGTGTGTGTGTGTGTGTGTGTGGGGGTGTTATTTCCCTGCCTGCGGGGCCTTACTGTCCGGTCGGTTTGGGATTGGTATGGTGATTGATTCCGCCGACGGACGGGCGCTAAATCACACCCGAAAAACAATCAACACCCGAGTGGGAGAGAGCGAGAATCTGATTATCCTTTCCCCTGAGGCTAGGAACCACACAAACACACACGCACATCCGGCAAATTCAGTTAGCGTCAGGGTTTCAACAATTCCCTCCCTTGCTTCCTTTATCTCACAGTACACTATCAGCGCATCATCCACGGGGACCTGAAGCCGGCCAATCTGCTGCTGTCCGATTCTGGCAGCGTCAAGGTGGCCGACCTCGGCGTCTGCAACGAGTTCCTCGGCGAGGATGCGGCCATGAACAACGGTTCCACGGCGGGGACGCCCGCCTTCCGGGCGCCGGAAACCCTGCTGCCCGGGCAACACTTCTACAATGGCAAGGCGGCCGACATCTGGGCCCTGGGCGCGACACTGTTCTCGCTCGTGCACGGCAACGTCCCGTTCATTGCCACCTCGGTGCCGGGCGTGTACGAGAAGATCAAGAACGATCCGCTCGAGTTTCCGGCAAACTCCTCGAGTGCCGCCACCAGCAACATCAGCGAGGAGCTACGCGATCTGATCAGCCGTATGCTCGATAAGGACCCGCAGCAGCGCATCACGCTGCCCCAGATCAAGGAGCACCCGTGGATGACCAAGCACGGTACGGTGCGGCTGCCGAGCGAGGAGGAAAACTGCCGGCTGGTGCAGATCAGCGACGAGGACATGAGCAGCGTGGTCAAGAGCATACCGAAGCTGGACACGCTCATCCTGATCAAGACGATGCTGAAGAAGCACTCGTTCCAGAACCCGTTCACCAAGGGCATCTCGGGGCGGGCACCGCAGGCGGGCGGTTCGCGGCTGGAGCGGTTTTGCCGCTCGGGTCGCTCCAACTCGGCCCCGGGCGACTATCACACATCAGAACGGTAAGCACTAGTCGGTTTTGTTGAATTGAATGAATCGTTCGTAAAGATTCGTTCAAATGAATCTTGAATGATTCGAATTTCAAATTTCCAAAGAATCTATATGAATCTTCAAAATTTAATCAAAGAACTTTATGAATTCATAACTGGTATGAATTTCTTAAAGATTCACGCAACTCTAAAACTACATCACGATTCATAAATCTCTAAAACTAAGAAAGATTCAAACATATTCAGGTATATGACTGTTCAGATGATGTCGACTCTTTCGAGGT
>KI920929.1:0-11459 GCA_000473525.2 Anopheles melas | reverse complement strand
CACACACACACACACACACAGAGCCAGCCACCGCTCAATCGCTTTTCATCCCTTTTCTCCCGGTTATCACGCGGGTTTGTGCCTCCACGGTGTTTGGTGCCGGGCGAATAGATTGTACACCATCACGCTTGTTTCAACGGGTGTTGTGGGCGGTGATTGTAGACCAAAAGCGACGGCCCAAAGAGCTGGTAATACATTTTTTTATATGATTTTGTTGTGTGTCTCGTTGTGTGTCTCGATGGGAAGCAATCGAGGGCCCAAGATTTAGCCAAGCGCCGCGCACCCATCGAGACGATGGCTCTATCAGGCCGGGTTTGTTTCAGACGGGTAGGCAGCGTGACACCGGCACGCAAGCCCACACACATACACACAATGTGGGTGGGAGGTTGAGTGGGATACCAGTAGGAAGCGGGTGGTGTCGGTGCAATGGGAAAGACCGTCCGTGATGGATGAGCGTTGAATGGATGCGAAAGATGTGTGTGATAGGTGGTGTCCGGTTCGGTCTTGTCAGGACCTCGACCATCTCGAGTGGCGATTGATTTCCGCCCATCGTTCGTGTGAGTTGTGTTGCCTTCACACCGGTGTGCGCTGTAAGGGATGCTGCTGCTGGATAGATCATGTCTGTAGGATGGTTGGTTTCCAAACGATTGTCTTTAAACTTCACTTGTAGGAGCGAACAATTGTTTACATGTTTTCGATGAGCTATTTTGACCATTTTTTTTTGAAAAAAAGGTAC
The DNA here is from genome assembly GCA_000473525.2 of Anopheles melas. NCBI lineage: Eukaryota > Metazoa > Arthropoda > Insecta > Diptera > Culicidae > Anopheles > Anopheles melas. Next base: position 10,723 of record KI920929.1, on the reverse strand, counting down.
ACTAAGGTTGTGAGATTCCTCCCAGCGGGAAATGGTTTCTAACGACATCTGACTTCACCACGCTACTGTTCCGACTGATGTGTGAACGAATGATTGAACTGTTATGTCTATATATTTGAACATGCTATATCTTCTGTGCTGGACAAGTCTTCTGGATAAGTTATGCCATTATAATGATACCGGACCAACTAACGCGTGAAGTATTTTTTTGAAAGTGTACATTGATAGAACTTTGAAAATTTGAAGACAAAAAAACATAGAAGATATCGAAAATGAGTCTTCTAGCTTAGAAATGAAGTAAGCCTAACAACTCTAACGGAAGTTCGATTATTGATAATAACAACATTGAAGAAACAAAAGAGCATTGATTCTTTTAAGCTCAAATCTCAGCACTATCTAGCACGAATTGACGCGCTTTCCAATCTCTTTGGAACTTTGGATGAAAATTTTCCCATTGCAATAATTGTAAATCCAACCAATCCAACCGCTAAGCCCGCAACCCTCAAGTGCACTCTCGCACTAATTTTCCCATTGCAATAATTGTAAATCCAACCAATCCAACCGCTAAGCCCGCAACCCTCAAGTGCACTCTCGCACTGGCATTCGGGTGGATCTTTTTATCCTTAAATCGCTGTAAATTAAAACCCATCACCCAATCGGTTAGACTTCCCGTTAGGGAACACACACACACGGAGCACTGTGACGGGCAGGAATCGGTGCAAAATTACCAATCAGTGTTGTTCTCCAGACCCCACCGCCTGACTGCCTGCCTGCCTGCCTGCCGCTCTTGGGGATTTAAGCTTCGTGCTAATCCTTCCTACACCGTTCGAACGCGCTAACGAGGCACCGGTAGTGCGGTGTGTCCGGTTTTGTCGAGTACTACATATCAAAGGCTCACAACCGGCACCGGGCGCCAGGTCCGTTTGTGGGAACCGCATTTTGTGCTACTCGAAACAGCATCGCTTCATGAAACCGTGCAGTACAGTGTCTGGTTGCAAATAAGCTCGCTTAGCTTGATGATGATGATGATGGCGATGGCGATCATCGTGATGGTGACGGCCGGTGGCCACAGCCGAATCCAGCCGCAAAGAACGTGGACACGAACTGCGGGCCGTGTTTTTTTTTTATGCTGTGGGAGAACGTTGGAGTAGGACTCCTCCATCAGCGGACTGATTCACGTGTACCAACAAAGGCTGGAATCAACAAAACGCCCGTACCTGTGTACACACAAGGACCGGCGCGCACACGAAACCAAAACCCCCTTTACCTTCCTTTTTTTTGTTGGTTGCTTTGCTTCATTTTGAAAAGAATATTAAAAGGTAGACTTTGCACCAACCTAGACGAGATTTGTGCGGGTTGCAAACAGCAGGGAGCTGAAGCGAAAAACGGGGCAACTTTTGTTTTCGCCGGTGTTTGCATTTCCGCTTTCCGATGTCGCACCGACGTTCGGTCGGGATCGCGGGCTTCCGGGCTTTGCATTTAATAACCAGGGACCCAGGGACACCAAGGGCCCGCACGCACACACACACACACACACACACACGCACACACACACACACACACAGACCTTTGTCGGTGGACCGGTCCGACTCATGGCAGGGCATGGCCATTGACACTGACAAATCGATTAGTGTGGTGCGACCACTTTGCGACGCGTGTCGCTGTGTTGGTGCGATGGCTCGTATCCTTCAGACTGGAAGAATGATGTATTTCCCCCTCACATCCACACATAAACATAGAGTGAAACACTGTGCAAAAACCGGCACACATTGTTGGTGCGTGTGTGTGTGCCGGCAGTGCTTCGGGTTCGTAAATAATTGCAAATTATGGAGATGTCTCCACCTTCCCGATGTGCTACTACTCTCTCCCTGCAGTACTACTGCGAACGCCAAGGGTGGCCGAGATGTGGGAGAGTTTCCAATTAAATGATGTTGTGCGGCTCGCAATTTCATATACATTTATGCAAGCAAACGTAGCAAACGGTTTGCTGTCTCGCTCGCTTTCGCTTCCCCTCCGGTCGGATGCTGGACGGGAAGGGCCAGAGACACGGACCGCCATCTCTCCCCCGGAGGCGACAGTTGTGTACGCGTTATCGCAGTGCAGTTGCGTTTTGCGAAAAGACTCGTCCCCAAACTCTGTCCAGATGCGGGAAGAGCGGGAGTAGAAATACCGGATGAGTCGTCTAGCAGACACACACACACACACACATACATGTCCATGTGCCGTGTTCGTTTGTGTTCGTTACTGCAGAGTCGTTGGAGGGTTTGGAATTGAAATAATTTTTACCATTTGATTCTGGTTCCGGTGGTCGGGTTGTCTGAATGTCGGCGAGTTTTTATGCCACATAATCCACCCGACCGCTATCGTAAGCAGCACTTTTTTATTCTCAACATCAGAACTCCCCCACAGCTTCGAGGGGTAAAGCATTCCACCACAGCCCTCGGTGATTGCTGGCCCTGTGTTTGTGTACTGTCGCCATCCTTCGTCATTCGTTCGCCTGCCCGCTGGAAGCCGCTGCAATCACCGCTTTTCATTACTTTTGTTTGGGGAATTTTTCTTCTGAGTGCAATTACTGCCGCGCACCAGTGGGGACACACACGGGGAAACTCGGGATGCAAAAGGGGAGCGAATATTTACGCTCTGCCGTATCACCTGCCTTGATGGCGGGGGACTGGCCATGCTGTTGGCCTCGCTACTCGTTTATTCGTGAATTTCGGTCGCGTTTTTTTGCTGTTGTTGTTTTTCGTTGGTGACCGTCGCATTGGGACACTTTTGAAGTCTGGTATCAAACTTTGCGGTTTTTGGTGCTCCTGCCCGTTGCGGTCATTAAAGTGCCGACCCATTATCATTATCGTGTTTGATCACGGTGGCCTTGAGCGCGGAGCGTTGGACGATGCTGGGTGGCAATTACTGGCCCGATCGGTAGCTGACATTTGCAATCGGTGGGGTTTTTTTTTGTGTGCTCAGCAAAAAGCAGGTATGGAAAGGATTTGTTAACCTTTGGAGTAAGCAAGGAGCTGCACACGATTTGATTATTTTTAAGCATTATTTCAACAGTTTGTAGTTGGATGTAGCAATGGTTATTTATGAGCATTTTATTTAACAGCACTAATTATTGGTTGGCCGACGGGTAATTGTTGTCCGACATAAATTAAAGTGTCTTGCATATTTCGTAGAAAATTTCGTTTGAAAGAGAAACAAAATTCATACCCGTTTAAAAAATGTCAGCCTAAAAAGCAATCCTTCATTTCTTAACATTGTTTTTTTAAGCATTTTCAACGGTAAACTTTTTGAAAAAGTTTGAAAACGTCGCGCAAAAACCGGCAACTAATCAGTCACAGGAAGGAAGCAATTAAATTGATTAACCCAATGAAAAACAACACGCTTTTTTGCATTTTTTTCTGACCTTTTTTTAGCAAAGTGTTACCGAAAGCTCTGCAAAACATTCAACCACATTTGAGTGAACATATCATTCAGATTAAGATAACACCATTACAACACATTATTAGAAGCACTGCGTGCGATGCTTAAGTGTCAAGCCCCGGGCTGTATGCAAATCCTTCAGCAATGGTGCCATTTTTCTGTAGTATGTAATCATCCATAAAGATTGCTTTGTTGCGTGTCGGAACCGTTCATTGACGCTTGATTTTTTGTTAAATTTCGAAAGAGTACGAATTGCGTGATATTAATTCCTGCAATTATGTCTATAGTTTATCGATAGTTTTGATTCCTTCATTCACATTCTTATCAGTCTCAACAGTACGTGTACGCACCTTTTCGCACGAAATATCATTTCACACCGACTGCGTTGGTTTATGCTGAACACTTTTAAAATCACCTCCCTACCTCCTATCAACGCCTTTTCAACCATTTTTGCTTCAAGCAGCGGAACGAGAAAGTTCAATAAACTGTACCCTGCTGAATATTCAGCGACTACGCTTGGTGTGTGTGTGTGTGCACGGGTGTGTGTTTTTCTTCTGCTTTTTTGTTGTAATTTTCTCCCGAAGCTTCTTATTTACGTTTTACATCGGCCCGCTCTTCAAAAATCCTCTGTTGACGGCCTTGTATCGTACGTCATCCGGAGGGTTTTCGTTCGCTCTGGTGTTTGGCGTTGGCTCGCTCGCCCTTTCTCGGCAGGCGTTCCAGCAGCAGCACGCCAATTTTTCACCAAAAACTGAACGACACGCGAATTATGATGGAGCAATAGGACGAACGATGGGTTTTTCTTTGCCATCGGAAGGGTCTTGCTGCGAGGACTCCACTTTTTTTTTGTTCTACCGGAGCTAAAGAAAATTGTAGATGCACGAGTGGCGTGGATTTTCTTTGCGGCATACATTTTTGTTTTTGTTCGGCGTCTTTCTGTGGTGGCGAGGGTTCGCGGTTAGTAAAATGGAAATATCGCACAAGCCAACCTCGGGGCGAGGGCGGAGACGGTTTCTTTTTTTGTTGCGAGGGTGATAATGAAGTAATTTTCGAAGGAAATTGCTTTGTGAACTGCTTCAGAGAAGCGAAAAGTGCCGCGAAAGTGTGACACGCACACAGACAGACACACACACACACACACACTTTCAGGCCTTTTGCGCAAGTTCGCGGTCCGGAAGTGTGCGGCATTGTGCGAAAAGGGCATAAAACAACAGACTTTCTCTTTTGGGCGCTTGTTTCGGCACTGACGAAGGACACCGTGTTAGGAAGGAAAGGCGTTGGCGGTGGTGGGAATAAAAAGAAAGATAGCGAGGATTTATTCCCACGCCCTGCTTCACGCGCACGGTCCCTTGTCTTACAGTGTCTTCGCGCTCGTGTGCAAAGAAAATGTCAAAATTTTATTTTCATTCTTTATTTCCCACCCAGCTCGCGAGTGAAACTGTTGTCGAAGCGCATCAAAGACTTCATCATCATCGTCATCATCATCATGATCATCATCACCATCACCATGGAGTTTTCGTTTTTGTCTTGCCCTTTTGATTGGCTTTCGATTCTTGCCAAGGGTTCCGGTGCTGCTGCGAATACTTTCCAGTCAAGGCGGCACAGAAGGAAAAAGGTCATTCTCGGCGAATTGAAGATCGATGTGTGCGTGTGTGTGTGTGTGTGCGCGCGCTTGTGGTGTGCTGTTTATTTCATTTCACCGGTTCAGTCCCTGGCCCTTTCGGCCGGGGCCGCGCCCGCATTACAATTCTGTGCACGTAAAAAAATGCGGCACCTTTAAATCTTCCGCACTTCACTGCAAGATACTGTCTTACTGGCGTGCAAGACAACACTACAAGCGCGCGCGGGCGCCCCGGCAGGAGGCAATCGTTCAATTTCGATAGCCCATCTCATCTTCCAACCCACTCAATCGTTCTTTCTCTTTCGTCCGCCGTTCCCCTTGCATCGAGGCGCAAAGGTACTGATCGAAACGAGATTTGCGAGCGTGTCTTCTGGTGTCCCTTTCGTCCCTCCGGACACGTTTTCGGTGCGAAAGAAATTCACAATCTTTCTGCGAGCGGTGGCGTGGCATTAAGGGTGTACTTCCAGTCACCCCTATTCCTCTCGCTCTCTTTGCCTCTCTTTCGCTTTCCCTTGCGATGGCTGTGACCGACCGTATTGATTTTATTTATCGGCGTCGTGCGTCAAACACGGACAAGCAAGGAAAGTTCAGTCCCGGGTTTTCATTGCTGGACCGTGAGCCGGGCCAAAAACTTCCCGTCGAACCGTGCCGGCCATAATACCAGCACTTGAGCACGCTTAAGACACGGAGACGCACCACGAGTTTGGCCAGTGCAGTTTGGGGCGGGAAAAAAATTGTCCTTTGGGCCGTCCGCTTACGGGCCACGCTTACAGTCCTTCTTTTGGGCGCTGGCGCTTGAATGAAACCTCAGTACCGGTCAGGGCACCAAACACACGCGCACACAGAGGCAGGGATACTGGTGCACTGGGGGTGGGGAATGGGAAAAGTCCGAAAGTAATAAGAAATAAATCCCAGCATACCATAAATATTTATAGATTCACTGGCGGGCACCACCGGGGCATGTCAGCGACCAGTGGTATTGCTCGCGTGTGTCCTTTTTTTTACTATTCTGGGTCGTTCTCCCTGGGATGGTAGGGTCCTGGGTTTTTATACACCCGTTTGTGTTGCGCTCCGGTGTGTGAGAGGAATGGAATTAAAAAATAATTGTATATATGTACAACCCACGGTACATGATCACGACGCTTCTTGTGGCTTCACAGATTGTTTTTTTTTTCGTTCGTTTGAGAGGCTTTCATGTTTTTCATGTTGGCTCCAAGTACACACCGTGGCCCCGAGTTTGGTGTGAATTTTCTTTGCCTCACGCACGCAAACGCACTCTGACTTTGTGGGCTGAAAATTAACTTGTTATGCTGTAAGGCGTTTTCCTTCTGCACAAGTCGCACGCAATGAATCAGGGAATAATAATATACAATAATATAGAATAGATCAAGTTTGATTGTTTATGATAGAACAAATCATTTCAAACCGATTGTACGTTGAGCTGTTATTTGTAATATCTTCTGGTACTCATCAGTGTTTTGTTTCATAGTGAAAACATTATTTAATTTGGCAAAAACGATACAAGTGCAATGGACAGTGTAAAACATACATTAAAGAATATCAATTGTTTTTCTTCTAGACTTGTTTGCCTACCAAACTACACCTTTTCTTCCATTTATCTCTCTTTTTAGTGCCTGATTGATAGTAATTGCTTTTTAATAAACATCTTGTTGCATAAAAATAAACTATAAAGTTGTCGGTAGAACATTTTTTTTCATCTGATCCTGTTGCAACATTGCAGAGGTTTTTGCTATTAGATTTTCAGTTTTCTTGCTGGACTGGATCAAATGGTAACATGTTGATCGAGCGGCCCATACAAAAAAATAACAATACACGAGACAATCGATACACGGCGGCATGCTGTTTCCCGTGCCCAGCAACCATCCTCGCGCTCCAAAATACACTCTGATCCGACATCATCATGATAATAAAATGGACTAGAATTAAGTAAAGCCACCGACATTTACGCGGTTGGTGCCAGGGGAAGAATGAAGCCAGGCGTAACCGGCACAGCAAACACACACATACACTTCTCTACATTACGCAAACGGACGTCCTGGCTGTGGACTGCCCTTATGCTGGCTGCCCTTTCGGGGACGGGAAACGGGAAAACACTGATTATAGAACAAGATCATTGGAAAATGGTTCATTCGAACTCACATTTCACATTTTTATACCATCACTACCACTGTGCCACCACCGGACCCAAAAACGGTACCGTGGACCGAGACTACGAGCGCTACTCACACCCTCCATGGCATAAGAAAGCAATAAAAGGCAATTCTTCTTTAGCGGGGCCACGCGCGCACAAGCTCTTTAAATGGTTGTGGTGTTTTCTTGGCTAACACAGCCACACACATACACACACGCTGTGAGCTCCCGCGAGGGAAGGAACTTCCGCTTCCGGGGCAGCTTATTGCCCCGTCCGCCCAGCGGAAGCGTAAAGTGTTGTGGTCGGAGCGCCGCTGCCGAATGGCAACAGCAAGGAATGGCAACAGATAGAGCGGTCGCAAAGGGAGAGGAGCCAAAGGTTGTAATATTTTTTTTATTGCTTCGCCAGGAGGGTGGGGCAGCAGCGCACATTCCGGCCACAGCTTTACTGACCAACTGGCAAACGCTTTATATGTTTTTGTAGCCAGCCAGGCCCGGAAAATAATAAGAATGTGTCCGCGAGGCGATCGGAGTGGAATACAAAATTGAAAGCAAAAGGGAGAAAAACAATCGAAGAAAACCCCTGCACCCATCGCTGCCCTTGCCCAAATCAAATTCGTAGCAATCGGGCGCGTGGGTGGGCCCCCAAAAACGTGGCTTCCCGGTGCCCGCCGGTGGTCGTCGTCGGTTCGCTCTCGGCGCTGCGTGACCACCGTTACCCGTAGGGACACTTAATTCGGGTGTACCGGATTTTTATGACTTTCCGAACGGTGCTCCGGGAGTGTTTTAATTATCATAATGCACTTTGCTGCTGCCGTTCTTTCTGCTTGCGCGCGCGTGTGTGTGTGTGTGTGTGGGTGCGTGCGCACGATTGTTGTGTCGTTATTATTATTGTACAATAATATTATTATTTCTCCCTTCGCTTGGTGGTTTTGTTACCTTTTTTTTCTTCTTCGTTCAGTTTATTTAGCTCGCGTCTTTATTGCACCTCGAATGTTTTTTTCTTCTTCTTACGACGAAGGTAAGCGACGGGGACATGGACGGTGCGGTCCGTGCGATCAAAAATAGAAAGAAAAACACGCTAGCCGGGCTTTAAGGCTTACTCCCCCTTACTAAGGAAGGAATGAATGCGGAACGCGTGTGCTGACATCCCCGTGGGGATTGCGTGAAGCTTAATAGCAATTGAGTTTTGTTTTGATTGACAGGGGATTGAGTGAGCTAACTGGAAGGAAAGGGGACGATAAGAATTGATTCATCCAAACAGCTATTAACAGAAACAAATCAGTTTAATACAATGTTTAAGTACAAGTAAACTAACGGAAGAAAAATCCTGGCGTTTATAGAGGAAATTAAGCTCTTAATTATTCTTCGCACAGCCAAGCACACAACCTGGAAGCAGCTACAGGTTTTCCACACCTTCCCCACACAGCTTACCTGTTTCCCCTCCTCCCCCCCCTCCTGGCATCAGGGTGGTAAATCATGCTGCAGATTAAGATAATTAATCATTGCTGCATAATTTACCACAAAAATTGCAACCGGAACCCATGAACGTTTCTCGGGTTTCAAACGCTCTGGAGCAGCACATTGTGGCAATGGGAAGGCCACGCTGGCGCTTCACGACGGCGGAAGGGGCACACAAAAATTATGGTCGATTTACCATCCCCGAATTATCGTCTGCGAGTCAAAAGCTGCGCTGTACAGTAGAAAAAGGAACAAATAGACAGCGCAAAAACAACAACAAAAAAATCTTGCCAAAGTTCGAAGAAACATGAAACCGCACGAGAGAAGAGAGGTCGATACGATGGCAGGCCGGGCGACTGGCCCGGGTTTCCTTGCCTGCGCTGTGACACCCGCAACCTTTTTTCCCTCTCCATAGGTGCGGGACAGGATGAACGATAATGTCTTAAATATTGAAATTAATTACCGCTGAACCGTAATTGTTTATTATTAATTAAAAATAAAGGAAGAGCAGAGCCAATGGTGTCGGCTTACGGTTTACGCCGGACCCCGATCTCGTATCGAAGCGGATACGGGGATATGTATCTAAATCAGCGGCAACAAAGCGGGCAGCAAAGGAAAAGGAAACGCCATTATGTGCGCTTATTATGTGCCCTGAAGTGATGCTGATGTTTTGAGCTCGGCGCGAGACAGCAACAAAACGGAAAGGATAAAAGCAACACACAAAAAGGTAGATAAAACCCTACCAAGAGTACCAACGCACAAGCCTTGCCCCCGCTTTCTCGGCGGCATAGAGAGAATAATCTCCGTAGGTGTCTGTGTCTGATCCCTGCTCAATTCTTCGAGGTGTGCCGGGGTGCGCGCCTGCTTCGTTGCAGCAAAAGTGCTGATGAATCTTGTTTGCCCGTTTCGAACGATTCTCGCATTGCGTCCAAGGGCGCTTTCCGGCGGCGCAGGCGGCTGTTTTTTTTCCATTAGGCACCGGCAACGTTCATTAATAAGTAAAAACGTTCACATAATCGTAAAAGAGAGCCCTGGCTGAGGCGGAAAAAGGCCCACTGGCCGAGCACCCGAGCGCCAGAGAAGCACGGCGGTGTACGGCGGAGTGAGAAAAATTGCATCCTTCCTGGTCGTTAATTTTTGCCACCTTTCGGATGCCCTGCTCTTGTTTCGGTACTGGCATGTGGGGACGGCTTCAGGGCGGGAGGGCTCGCAGGCTGGTAATTTCTTTGTTCGCTCCACCACCGGACGCTTTTGCTGCCCTCAGGAACCTTATTTATTTTTCTGATTAGCTAATAGACACACACACACAGGCGGACGCACGAACGGGATTTTGGTGTTTGACTGTTTACACACACACACACACACACACATACACGGACAGAGAGGATGAAATTTGAGCTAATAATTGATGGCAGTTAGTGCGCCTTGTGGATGGTTTGTGGCGTGATCAGTAATTTGTTTTACGAGCCGGTTGTGTGTATGCGCGCGCTACCTTCCAGGAGGTTTGACATCATTAACGCTCACCTACCACTACTATCTATGTCTCCATTTCTCATCCTCCCTCCTTCATTCTCATACTTAAGGGAGTGTTTAAATCAACTCGCCGTATCGCGCTTCCCTCTCATTATGCTGCACACAATCGGAAAATAAAATCAATCATTCCCGGGGACGAGTGACCGACGACCTGCATCACCAAACACGCAAAGGAAAAGCCCCGCTTCTTCCTCTTCTTTTTTGGTGCTCCACTCTGCTCTGACACGTTTCTCTCAATTTGTGTCCATCATTGCCACCATCATTGTCACAGCCAGCCCCGACCAGACAGGGATGGCAATGGGCAAAATCCATCAAGCAAGCAAATTCCGTCCTGGCAGTCCCCAATCGAATCTCCATTTTCCACGATTTAGAAGTGGGAATTTTTCGGATTTGGGGTGAGCGAAGTAGAAGAAGAAGAAGAAGAAAAAAAACACACGCCCAGAATGACTCGAAAGCGTCATCGGGCTGGAGGAGCTGTCAGCTACACCACACATATATACGCTGTCAGTTTTGGACCCCGTTAGTCTACGTTTC
>AXCO02006254.1:0-16796 GCA_000473525.2 Anopheles melas | reverse complement strand
ATCCGGACTACATCGAGGGTCAGTACCATCATGACATTGCGCTGCTAATACTCCGCACGCCCATCAACTACACCGGTAAGTACGCCGGTTTTGTGCCACGCTTTGTTTTTTTTCCGAATTTGGTCGCTCAAAAACGTGGGGTGGTCACGTGGCCCCGACCGTGGCCCTCTCTGGTTTTGAGGGTCATTCACACGTGGGGTAAAAAATCAAATTCATCCGAAGTGGGGGGATCGGCGGCGCAAGGGTGCCCACTGACCGTGAAATTGTATCTTTTCGCTACCATCCCACCACCCACTTGTTACTCACTGTTCCCCAAATCCCTTCCAGTCGCTGCGCAACCGATATGTCTTCATGCGCGCAAGCAGGACTTGACCGTTGGCCGCCGGGTACAGATCATTGGCTGGGGCAAGCTGTCGACCAGTGCCGCCAAATCGCCGGAGCTGCAGAGCCTCGAGGTGCCGCTCACGTCGTGGGACAAGTGCGTACGGGCGTACGCCTCAACCGGTGCGCTACAGTCGCCCCAATCGATCGATGGCGAGTGGATGTGTGCGGGCGGGGAGGGACGGGATGCTTGCCATGGGTTCGGTGGGGCACCGCTGATCATACGGGATCAGGGCCGGTACGCCCAGATCGGCATTATGTCGTTCGGGGCGGAAACGTGCGGCGCACTGAACATGCCGAGCGTGTACACCTCGATCGCACACTACGCACCGTGGATTGAGGCGAACTCACCGAAGGTGTATGTGTGATGGGAGGGGCGGAGGGGAGAGTTGAAGGAGCTTTTACACTGTAAATACTGTCGGTTTTGAAACTGTTTGTTTGTTTGTTTGTGTTGGTGTGCACGAGAGAAATAGAAAATAAAAAGCAAATGCGTATTTTAACAACGTTCTTTCTGTTCAATTAATCGATCAATTATTGTAAGGCGAAATAGATCAAAACTACATTTTATTTAACTTTACCGTAGAATAGTGGTGTCCGCTATTGAGCCATTCACAGGGTTGCTAAAATAGGAATAATATTTAAAACAAAATCAAGGAAGAATACAACTCCCACAATACTGTCCCACACATTGTGACATTCTAATTTGAATATTTGGTTCCATGTAAATGCCTATATTGGCTTGTCTTTGATTGTTTACAGCGTTTTCCAGGGTTTCTCATAGTTGTGGGACAGTTCCTTGATTCTTTCTTATGGGATGTGAAAAGGACAGGCTCCTTAGAAATTCCTATTGGTTTTGGCAAACAAGAGTGCTATAGAGTCCAAAATTCACATTACATTATGTTCATTTATGTTCATCATTAAAGAAAGAGTCAATAAACTGTCCCACAGCTATGAGAACTCTGGGAAAACCCTGTGTCTTACAATACATGTTTAAATATAAAATTTGTTTACTTTAAAATGAAACGAACGAGTATACTGTGGTAACCGATGCGTGACTACTAATTAACCCTATTTGACATGGTAGTGCAAGTCTTTGATTTGTAGAAAGCAATCTAGCTGTATGTTTCTTGTACAATTTTCTCCTCGTTGGTTGTTGTTATGACCTACTCAGTGTGGTCATAGCGGTTTTTTGGGCTTGTAAGACCATATAGACCGCCCGAGAGCCTTTCATACGCGAGTCTGTGATGATCCTGCCATGGGTAAAATCAATAAAGTAACTAAATAGAAAGGTTTAGTCTATCCGTAGGACTTATGGCAGAGGGTTGATCTAGATATAGAAAAAAGGTATGTTTGTACCAGGTAAGCGGATACTTAAGATGTGTCCTTGCTGCTAGGGGGACGCGTGGTCTGGATGAACATCGATTCCATTTCTGTTTTATGTGCAATATTCCTACCAATAAGGCGAGCATGTCTTTCATCGTTTCCTTTTTCCTGTTCGTCTCTTATTGCTTATTATAATTTTGTTCCTATCTAATCTCCAAGCAGCATTTTGTTCGACAAAGGTCATTTCACTGTCCTTTACGAATGATCGTGTGTACGATCGACAATGATATGTTCAAATTATCCATAAAAACACGCTGTTAGGACCTGCATTGATTAATGAAACACAGGGAAGAGCTGCAGGATAAGAGGGACAGCAAACCTATTACTTCGTAAAATTGTTGCCTATGTGTGCTTCTTAAATGATAAAACGCTTCCACTCTTAAATGTTTAGTAAAAAATGGCAATCAAACCTTGGTAAGATGCAATTGACCTATTTGGCACAATTTGGGCATTGCGTTAGCTGGGCGTTACTATTTCAACGGGCAGTTTACAAACCCATCGTCCAGATTGATCTCATTGCCATCGTTGGCGGCGAGCGGTATCTTATCGTCCCGCCGGAACGTTCGTCGACGACGCCGGCAAAGGTAGAACGCCAGCGCACCACCACCACCCAACAGTAGCAGCACGAGCAGCGCAATCAATCCATCGCGCAACCCTTTCCCAGAGCCCACCGTCTTCCGAGGCAACGGCTCAAGCACCCGCACAAGCATCCACTCGGAGAAAGGGCCGGCTCCGGCTAGCGAGATCGCCTGCACTCGAAGCAGATACTCGCCGGGCGTAACGCCCTGGATCGTGTAGCGATACTGGTTGCGCTCGTGCTCCAACCGCGTGAAGCAATCCGTGTGCCGCTTCAGGTACGTCCCATTGATAACTTCCCGCTCGACGCGGTAAGCCACGGTGAGACCGTTCACTTCGGTCGGTTCGGGAAAGTACAGCACGATACGATCGCCGTACGTCGTCTTTACGATCGAAACAGGGGGCGTCGTTGTGGTGGTGACGGTGGCGGTCGTGTTTCCTTCCTCGGAGCTGTGGTTTTTAGGTGCCACCAGTTCGGGGCCGGTTGGTGCCATCTCTTGCTCCTTCATTTCAACGCTCACATTAACCCGATCGACGTACGGCGCCGGGTTGGTCCGATCGCTGTACAGACTGTACGAGCTGCAGTACACGGCATCGTTCTCGCTGCACGCAAACAGTTGGAACACGTAGCGCGTGAACGGACTCAGCCCCGCCACCGTGTACTCGTAGTTGTCCGTCGTGAAGGTGTGGTAAAAGAGTCGATTCACAAACTCGATCTCGGTTGCTGCGTCGCGGCGCGTACGCCACGCGTAATGATCCTCGTGCGCGTCGGCCACCTTGAGCAGCTTCAGCATGTTCGCCTCAAAGTCATCCTCCACCCAGCGGCGGCCAGGCCGTTCGTTGGAACGCTTCCTCCGACGGCGCCCTCCAATACGACCCCCATCCTCCGACGACGTGTGCTCGGCAAAAAAGTCATCCGGTGTGGTCAGCTCCTCATCCTCATCCTCCTCCTCTTCATCCTCCTCCTCCTCCTCTTCCAGCTCCTGTTCGTACTCGAGCTGATCGCAGCCCCAGCAGGTGTCCCGGGTGCAGCTTCCCTCGCCCGGTGCCTGCTCACTGTGCACGCTTCTCGTCTGATGCGGATGCGTGCAGTAGTTGCGCCGGTCGAACTTGGCCACCTCGTCCGGCTGGAGGAACACGTCCACCTGGTACAACGACACCATGCCCTGCTCGGACGCCAGTATCGCCCAGGCGAGCGTGATTGCGCTCTCGTTCTTGCGCGCCGTGTGCACGCGCAGCGGCGACGTCGGCCGGTCCTTGGCCGTGCGGAAGTACACCATGTCGGACATGCCCACCGGATCGGTCGCATTGTTGACCGACTCGTTGTAGTACGTCTGCACGTAGCACCCGTACCGGGTGTACGGCTTCAGCCGGGTCAGACGGTACGCGTAGTAGCTGCCCTCGATGCTGACGCCCTCCAGCGGCACCAGCCGCGACTTCCAGCCAAACTTGGAGCAGAGCTCCCGGTCCTCGTACGGCGAGCGGTCCACCTCCGTGCGGATGCAGTGGACCAGGTAGCCCGTCAGCCGGTGGTGCGTCTTGATGTTGGGCTCGTTCCGCCAGTAGAGCGTCGCGTTCCGGCTCGACAGGACCGACGCGCGGACGTGGAACGTTTGCACGTTGCACGCCTGCATGTACCCGTTCGAGCTCCAGTCGATCGTGTCGCTCGCATTGTTGTAGTCGGTGACGCGGCGCAGCAGCTTGATTTGCGCACCGCACAGCAGCTTGTTGTTGGCGAAGTACATGCCGCCGTTGTCCAGCCGGAGGTTCGTTTTCTGCTCAAAGTTCCACAGCCGCTGCAGGTTGCTGTTTTCGTACACCATCAGCGAAAACTTGGCGTTCTCGTTCACGTCCACCCCGTGGATGATCTGCAGGTTGGCGAGAAACTCGAGCGACGGGATGAAGGTGGAGCGGAACACCTTCAGATTGCCCATAATTTCCTCCACATCGCTCAGCCCGTTCCGCAGCTCGTCGACCAGGTTCGGGTGGTCCTCCTTCAGCCGGATGTGCAGCGTACCGTTCACGATCGTGCAGCCGCGCATCCGATCGGCATCGGCCAGATACATAATCTCGGTGCCATCGCACACCTTCGGGCACCGGTACAGACAGGGGTAGCACTTGTGGTCGGAAAAATCGGCCTGCTCCTGGTCTACGTTGGTCGTACTGTAGCCGGCCGGGCACTCGAGCACACACTCGTTCTGGTACAGCAGCCCGCTCCGCTCCAGGCAGGTTTCCTTCGTGATGCAGCGCTTCGTTGGGCGGTACAGCAGGCTACAAATACAAGTGGGCAAGGTCAGCTGAATGTAAAAGTCACACACGCACGCACCAGGACTACCACCTACCGATCAGCGGAACATTGCTCGACGCATCGTTTGCCTTCCTTCCAACCCCGGCACACCTTACACTCGGTCGCGGACGTTCCAGTACACCCTCCCAGGCACTGTGGGTGACACTTGATGCGACCTAAAACGGAAGCAACCCATCAATTAGCCTCTATAATGGCTACAAATCGCAACTCACCATTGAAATTGTAGCCGTTGTAGAACTTTTGGCAGCTTTCGCTGCCCCAGCAGTAGGTCGGTACGCAGGCCCGGCACACCGTCGAGTTGTTGCACACCGATTTGGGCGGTTCGAACGAGTTCTGGCTTTTCGTACCATTCTCCAGCCCACTGATTGCGGCCCAATCAATCTAAGCAGGCGAAAAGCAAGTATAAAGGAAAGAAGACTTTCCTAAGCGACGAACCCCCGTTCCGACCTTACCGTATCTAGATGGCATAGCTGAGGGCAGTGCAGTGTGTACACGAAGCCGCGCTGGATCGCTACCAGGTTCTTCAGTCCAAGCTGGACAAAGTGAAGAGATCGATAGAGAGAAAATAGAGAGAAAGAGGGGGAGGGGAAGAAAGAAAGATAGGGAGGGAAACGGAGATAGAGTAAGAGAGGATAAAGATAGATATACATAGAGATAGAGAGATAGTTGAAGAGAGAGAGAGAGAGAGAGAGAGAGAGAGAGAGAGAGAGAGAGAGAGAGAGAGAGAAAGTTAAAGAGAAAGATACATAGACAGAGACATAGGCAGAGAGAGATAAAAAGAGAGATGGAAAGAGAAAGAGGAAGAGAGAGAAACAGAAAGAGAAAGAGAGAGAAAATCAAAAAAAAAGAGAGAGAGCGAAAGAAAAAGAGAAAGAGAGAGAAAAAGAAAGAGAAAGAGAGAGAAACAGAAAGATAAACAGAGACAGAGAGACAAACAGAAAGAGAGAGAGAAAAAAGAGAGAGAAAGAGAGATACAAGGCGATAGAGATAGAAAGAAATAGAGTGGAGAAGGAAAGAGAGAGAGAGAGAGAGAGAGAGAGAGAGAGAGAGAGAGAGAGAGAGAGAGAGAGAGAGAGAGAAATAGAGATTAGTTTAATATGGACTGAAAAAAACAGCATGTTCACGCGCCTACCTCGATCATGTTCTCCATGTAGTAAAACACCAGCGCATAGTTGCCGATCAGCTGCTGTCCGCGGATGACCGCCAGCTGCGGAAACAGTCGCCGTAGCGTCACGAGATTGATGACGCGAAAGAACAGCATGTAACCCGTTACCTCTCTGCAGTTTAATGGACGTGTATGTGTATGTGTTTGATTAGAAATCTTCCGGAGATGAGCATTTCCTCGTCCCCATGTTTCGTAATAGGAAACAAAAATCATAATAGAAAAAAACAACCCAAATGCGCATACATTTACACATAAAGGGATTTATACTTTTATTTTTCGATTCATTTGCAGTTCTGCACGGTTTTTGTCATTTGTGGTTCGAGTAAAAAACAATGTCCTCAGCCGTGTTTTTGGGGTGAATTGAACCGCACACACAGACACGACGCTCGCTACAAACTACCACCATCCCTCTGCTTGTTGGGTGTGCACAATTTCATATAAACTTCTTCCGCCTAGAGCTTAACCTTGATGGTTCGCAAAACCGCGGCGGCACCGTATTCGCCCTCTTTCCATCTTTCTCTAATAGTGTACATGATTGTTTGTTTTTTTTTTATCTTTCTTTTACATCTTCACTATCTTACACTACCGCCCCTTACGCACGCAACAAACACGCTATCAGTAGTAGTGCACACCCTTTGCCCTCAATTTTAAACCTGTCTTCCCTTTTGTTTAGAATTGTGTATGCGGTATTATGTATCACATTTATCACTTATAAAACCGATGTACACCACGCACGTGTGGGGAAGGTGTCACGATAAGTAGTAGTAGTATCTAGTAGGTAGTATTAAATGATGATTCATCGATGCGCTTGCCAGCTAAGCATAGTTTCCGTTTGTGAAAACCTGTCCTTCGTTTTTTTTATAACGAACCATTCTTATCTTCAAACCGTACCGGTTGTTATTATATATACAGTTAATTCTATCGGAGAGCTAAACGAGTTGAATATATATATATATATATATATATATATATATATATATATATATATATATATATATATATATATATATATATATATATATATATATATGACCGGTTTGCTATGGTATGTAGAGAGATATGGAAAGAGAAGGTGAGAGATGACTGTGCATTATTGCATAACCTGACAGCACACACACACTGCACATGAGAAGAGTCGTTTATTACATGGCTTGCCATGATACGTTCTAAACAACCACTAATATCGTACTGGAGAGTGAGAGAGAGAGAGAGCAAGAGAGCGAGCACTGCAGACGCAGATTGAAGAGAACTATTGGCAGCAGGTTACATATTACCACCACTGGATCTAACGTTCTTCCATTCGATTCGATGACCTCCAATGTCAAATGCAACACGGTGTCCCGTGTTTTGCTAATAGAACGCATGCACGCGCGCACTTAAACAAAATAAAACAAAAACCAACCCCCAAACCATACGCACCTCAGGTGCTTGCAGCTGTACTTTTCAAACTCCTCGCTCGGCACGCGCTCGATCAGCACCATCTGCAGGAACCCATTGATTACGGTGCAGTTCTCGATCTGCTTCAGGCGCCGCAGATCGTTCCGGATGTCCACGTTGGTGCAGCGCGGATCACCATCGTCCGTCGTCGTATCCGACGCGGTGGTGGTGGTGGTGGTGTTCGCGCTTACAGTCGTCGTCGAGATTGATCGTTGGCCGTTACCGCCTGCTTCGATTGCGTCACGCACCATTCGCGACATTGTGCGGTCGTGATTTTGGGCGGCAGCAAGCAGCCACACGGTTGCGAGGGAAAACACTTTCCACCGCAATGCCATTGCTCCGGCGCACTGCACTATGCACCACAGGCGGGAAAGCAGCAACGGAGGAAACTAGACACACACACACACATACAAAAACACAGAGCAACTCGAGACGGTAGCGTACTGTTGAGAGCAAAGGCAAAGCAGGCGCGCCTGTTCTCGGCGCGAGCTTCAAGACTGGACTGGATGGCATGCACGCCCGCCGGTCGGGGTAGGCGCGTGTTAAACCGTTTACGCACACATAGGCGCGCCGCGATGGGGGTGCTGGGGTTGATGATTCTTTCTCCCGGCAAAGGTGAACCAATCTCGAGAAGTCGATCAACAATTATGTCTAATTGAATTATTAGGCTGCTCGAACACACACACACACAAAGCGGTCGACTTCCAACCGGCGGGAGGAGAGATAGAATGCGCGTGTGTGTTTGTAGACGAAGAGGTAGGGAGACTATGGCCAAGATTGATCATCTCTGGTCTTCGTGCACCGTTGACGAAGAAGAGGAAGAAGAAAAACGCACACACACAGGTGTGTAAAAGGGAGCCAAATGAACCAATGCTTCTCCCATTTCTATTCATGCTGCCCAGCACTACAATCGATGAGTAACCAATGGCCCGCTGGGAGGTTAGGTTCCGTCTTCAGATGCAAACAGTTGGGATTCTCAGTCACACACACACACACATGCAGAATGCGCAAAAACAAAATGTAAGCGCATCGAAAGAGCTATGCGTTTTGTGGGAATAGATTTTAGCGTCAACACAATTTAAAAAACGACACACATTGAGCTATGGTTCATGTGCGCACGGTGCGGGATTCACGCGCAAGCACGTGGCTCAACCGTAATTGGGTCAACGCTGTAAGATAATGAGCATTCGAAAGCAAATCAAACCTACACAGATCGGGTGAAATCCTACCATTTTGCGCAAAGAGAAAAAAAGGCTCAGTGTGGAAGAAGCAGCAGAAAGAAGGACTTAGAGAAAGTCACAGACCATTGCAAACATTCCAGGGTCATTTGACGACGTCTTTTACTTTGCGTTGCGCGTCTCACGCGTTCCTGTCGCTTGCTCTCTCTTTCTCATTCACTCTCATTTTCTATTCGATTGGGTTATTATCTGCAGCATATGGTGTGTACAAATGCTACTGTTGCTTTTGTTTTTCGTTCCGTTGCTCTCTGGTCGGGAAATGTCCGATACATACATCTCTCCTATTGCTAATACATGCATCTGGACTCGCTCGAAAACGGATCCATATGAAATGGGGCTTAAAATCGAGGACCACGCGTTCGCGATATGTGATTGTGGTACGCCTGGGACGTATACTGTCCGTAAGGGACGGTTCGTGCTGTATATAAAAAAAAAGGAAATGAAATGAAAGAAACAGAACAACATTATAGACGGGGCCATAGTTTAACAACATTATAGACGGGGCGGTGAGCTGGGGGGGGGGGAGTGATTAGGGAATATTAAAAACAACACCGCGGCATAGTCACTAGTCTAGTGAGGAAGTTTTGTCCTGTTTTGTTGCTTCCTCGTCACATCTCTCGTTCAGTGTGTAGTGTGTTTTTGTGTTTACATTCGACATCAAGATCAAGTAAGGTTATGTATGTTCCCTCGCAACCCGGTTTTGTTAGGCACTAGGCAGGCGGGGTTGTTTGCCTTTTACACTTACAACAATGAAATACCTTCACCGGATTGAGAGCATCGGCAACAGAGAGCATCTGTTAGTGCGTTCTAGCGTGTCAGTAGTACACTAAAAAACAACATAAATGAGAAAAAAAAAAAACTAAAACTAGCTTAACGTATAGTCCTACACATCTAATAGCGCCTAGCTAAGGAAACGATATAAAGAGAGATAGAGTGAGATGCGCGCCATGAGAACGCAGATTTGAGAAAGATTGCCAGCTTTTTTTCGTACTTTTGATTCAACGTTGCGTTAATTCTTTGGTACACGACGCCCGTCGGAGGCCGTGGTTTTGGAAGAAAGTTTCGTTTGTTCGTCCTCTACAAACACTACACACTACATTACTAACAAAGAAGTGGCTCTGTCGATCTAAGCTTTAACCCCACCAACTGATTGAATAACTAAAATTAGAAACTACACCGCGAACCGATCATGATCAGCCCAACAGCACAGCGCTGAATGTCTAGAAACAGTGTTGTCGCGCGACGCACGAGAGAAGCAGGGCTTATGAGGCGGCGGCCACCTTCTTGCTGCCGCTGAGCTGACGTCACCCGTAACCGACGGGGGAATGTGTGCATACGGAGCACCAGCGAGCGATACACGAGAGACCAAAACATAGGTAGGAATTGGGCGATGAAGCAGCTATGCTATTTGGTTACTTTAACCGAACCGAGGGCTAGGACAGCTTAACGAAACGAAACCACCACACCACCGCACACACCCCACGCCCCCAAAAAGGACGGTAAAGGAATTCGTTTTACTATATGAGTGTCCCTTGTGTTTTGTGTGTGGTTTGTTTGGTGGTTAAGTTTGTCTACATTACTACAAAAGCGAGAAACAGAATTAGATAAAAACAGAAGATAAATAGAAAGAAGAGAAGAAAAAAAAACAACAACAGGGATTAAAGGTTAGTGTGATTGAAGGTTCCTCGGTTTAATGGAATGGGAAAAGATTTGTTTGGGGGGAGGCAGGGGTGGCAATAGGCAATTAGTATGGCGCAAACGCTGTTGTTCGTGTTTGTTCTTTTGCGCTTTGCCGGGAAAATGCTGTCGTTTGAGCAGTTTTTTTTTTCGGGTAGTTTTTAATATTATAGCAAAACAGAAGAAATGTTCAACGACACGATCATCTCTCCAAGCGCGGGTTGCATGTTTCGATAAGAAAAGTGTATGAGGAAAAGATTAAAAAAAAAAAAACATTCAAAACCTCCCATCCATCCCATCCTCATTTTTCAATTTCCTCAGCATTGGAGAAATAGACAAGAAAAAAAAAACAACGACCGTGTGTCATCATGATTTCTTCGACGCGGACAAACACCACACCACGCACGGTTCTCGTTTACAACTGCATGCACTTGGTTTGCAGTACTGCATTTGTGTGCAACTATAAATGTGTGTGTGTATGTTGGTTTTACTTCTGGTATGTGCGTTTATTTGCTTACTGTTGTTCAGGGGGACTACTGACACGTTTTAAGGGAACATTCATATTGGCGCGAGAGTTGGGTTTAGGTACACACATACTATACGTTTAAACCCATTTTACATTCCAGCTTTTTAATTCTGCTTTGTCCACTCCACCCTGTTGCAACACACGATGGTACACTAGAGGTGATCTCCCCCGGTGGTCCAGACTCGCCCAGAGTCGTCCAGAGTCGTCCAGAGTCGTCCAGAGTCGTCCAGAGTCGTCCAGAGTCATCCAGAGTCATTCAGAGTCGTCCAGAGTCGTCCAGAGTCGTCCAGAGTCGTCCAGAGTCGTCCAGAGTCGTCCAAAGTCATCCAGAGTCGTCCGGCGTCGTGCTGCCTGTTTCTCCACTCTAAGCAGGCGCTTTTGAAATAACCCTTAGCGCTGGTTTGTTAGCTAGCGCAAACGGGACTAAACGGCAGAATGACGCTTACTGACAACGCTTCATACAAACGATGGTTTGGTTGCACCCTTGGGTGCTTTTCGACACAGGTTGATGTGTTTGATATTGGGTTGCTTCTTTATTTCTCCACAATTTCTGGCGGCATATACGTATACATACACACGTTTGTCAAGCGAATAGAATATTGATAGCAAAAGAAGTGCACAAGAGAGAGAGAGCGGGTAAAAGGTTTTGGTTTTGTTTTACCGTTTCTTGCACAGAACTACTAATAAACTCACTCCGTTTAGCTGTGTTTTTTTTTCTCCCCCGATCACATCACATTATTTGCCGTAAACCCTGCGTTAGTACACCTCACAGGTTCTCTATCTTTTCGTTCTATTTCAATGTTTAACATTGGTTGCATCAGTGTACATCAATATGAATACCAATATATAAATAGATTGCATAAACGGGATGTGTAGGTGTGTATGTTTTAGTCTCGGGAGATGAGGTTTATGACATTGTTTTTGATACTGAAACACTTTTTTTCTCTCTTTTGGCATTTTGTGAAATGCAACAACACTCTATCATATATTTGAATATCTTGGATGCTTTCTGTGCCTTTGGTTCTGGGTATTGGTATTGCGACATCCATAAATATAATATAGTTTTCCACTATTTTTACACTTCCTAGTTTGATTTTCTTTTCTTGTAGATAAATTTTATAATTTTCTTTCTTTCTAGTTTGATTCGCTTTCCCTATAGATCCCTTATAGATAATTCAATATTTCTTCCTTGCAACCCTTTTCTCGTTTTGCTCTTAGGCATCATGGTTACATATTTACCCGAAAGGGGGCGCGCGCGTTTTGCTCGCTATAAAGAGTACATATAAAGTCTCCACTATGCTGCTCCTACTCATCGATCGCACTCTAGTAGCTACCAAAAAGGAATCTAGGAAAAGGGATAACCAATTTCTATCTGTGATTAGAGATACCAGCCAACTAAAAACAATAGAACACCTTTTCGATATGACATGGTTTCAAGTGATGAATGGTATCGTTTTGGAAATTACTAACAGGCGTTGCCTGTTAATGACTTTCTCTGAGAATGAAAAGCTAGTAGACAAGGGTGGAAAAAGCGCTCACACAAACACGCTCATCTCCTCATTGGAATATTAAATCAAAATGCTTCTGCTTTGCTTAGTTACGATTGGTCAGTGGAGAACATTGATGTGGATGTGTGCATAGGCATCTTTAAGTGTATATCAAACGGGATCGTAATCCAATCACGCCATCAGTATTTCAGTAGGTGTACTTTTTTTATAGATAAATCTTTAACATCAATATCTGTTTTGCACAAGGTACTCATCGTCTTCTATGCTGCCAGCTGCCATTTTAACATTTCAGCAGTACAATTGCAACAATCATTAACGCATCACCCATTGATAGACACCAAAAAGTGCAACAATATCTATATATTTTCTTCAATAAAGGTAGCACACACATCACACCACACGGCACACCCGTAGCATATTCATGATGATTCATAGATCGGTGCTTTGTAATGACTACACGATGCGGTTTGTGTGTGTCGCAGTGTCAAGGAGATTTAGTCTCGTGTACAATAATCATACAAAAAATAGTTCTCTCTACACGTGCGTTTGCTTCTATCGTCGTCAGTCTTGTGGGATTTAAAAAAAATGGTACGATTTATTCGCGTTGACTTTTGGGCACACGCACACCATAGGATATAAAAGTGTGTGAGAGAGAAAGAGAGAGAGAGAGAGAGAGAGAGAGAAGAGATGAGTAACTAGACGCTCTTCCTGTGTTACAGTAACACACCGATACGTTCATTCTACAGTAAATTCTACCAGCTACACGCTACACGACCCTTCAGTAGGTTCATTATAGTGCGCAATAGAACACACCCTCCTACCCTACGAGAATTGGGTAAATACGTCTAAAAGAGAGTCATTACAACACGGTCTGACGGGACAATGTTGTGTGTGTTTTTTTTGTATCCTTTTGTGGAGACGATCATACGCCGCCTGCAGCATGATCGCTTTACGATACCGAAACTCTACACTCTCGGTAGATGGAAACGGGGGTTATGTTTTGTATGTGTGTGCATTATCTATTTATATCTTTTCAAACATCCAGCAGTTCCTTAGACACTGATGTGATTATTTGCAGCAACAATTATAGACCATCCAATACAATTAACGATTGCCCGCCTCCCTTAACTAGTGGGCGGGCGAATGACTCGTCTCCTTCTGTCTTCCCTTTTGGTTAAATATTGTTTGTCTCCGCTTGAATTCACGCTACATGGAAGTTTTTAAATGTATCATCACCCTTTCGCCCTTTTAACTCGGTTTTAGTTTTTTTTTTGTTTTAAGCTCTAGTTTTTTGGTTTTGGTTCTCTCCCGAAGGTGTTTAAACGTCCGTTGAAATCGTTGCCAGACGATCCGTCTCAACCGAATCGTTCGGATGGTTCACGCTGTCCTCCTGCTGCTTGGCGGCAGCTTCTCCTGCAAACACACGCAACAGTATGGCAAGAATACGTTTCAATTCGCATTAGTTTGCTTCACGGAAGAGCGTATTATTTGATACGGGATCGTATTCATGATCATGAAAAAAAAAAGAAAAATACACACGTACATACACGCACAGGTAAATTGCACACATCGCTTCATTCCATGCAGGACCGAAATGGAAAAGAAACGGAAGGAAACAACAACAACACATCACGCAGCCACAACAATATGCACATGCAAAAGAATATGTCGGTGTGTTTTGTTTTTCATAAAAAAAGAAAGTAACCAAAAAAGTGTCTACAGTCATAGGGGAAGGAAAAACAAATGAACTGAACACACGCCAATAATATTCATGCACAACCCGTGCCACAAAACGCACGAAAAAACTCATAACAAATGAATCTTATGTAAAAAAAATCACTGTTTTTCGACTGTGAAACACGAACAACCCACATTCGCGTTCGTTTGGATAAGGGAAAAGAATCATAATTTCATACAGCAAATATTCTTATCGAAACATGCAACACCCAGATAGGCAGAGCAAAAGATGACGAGGGAATATGGTTGAAAGTTCAAAGGAAATATATAAAAATTCACAAAAAAAAACAAAACAAAATGATCTACCCAAACTACTTCTACAGTATTTAAACAAACAAACTACCATTGCTAACTGTTTTGCCATACTATTTCATGGGGAGGGTATAATGGGCAACCACAGTTGCTAGCACACTCACCGGAAGCAGCGCTGCTCAGCACGGTCACGGAACTGCTCTCCGCAGACAGGTCTATACTCGGCGGTGGCAATGGAGGCGGCCCCGAATCGATCGTTTCGTGCAACCGTGCCGGTATTGCTGGCGGCAAGCTGGCGCACACACCACTGACGACTCCCGGAGACGCTACGGATGTGCCGCCACCACCACTGTTGCCGGTATACATGGGCGAGAGCGCATTGACGGTCGGTGCGACAAAGTTGGACGCGATCGGCGATATCCCGACCGCGGAGATGATGCGCGATGAGTTGCCAAAGTTTTGGTGCGGGGCAGGGTAGGGCGGTGGAATGGTGGTACTGCTGTTGCTGCTGTTGCTGCTGCCGGCAATTCGTCGATGCGCCGTTTGAGCTGGAGGAAAAGGAGTTTGGGCGTTAGAAATCAGCGCTAAAATCATGCTCCAGCGATCGCAACAGACCGTATTCAGAAGGAGTAATGCTTATACTGTACAGTGGAGCGAGGAATAACTACCGATTCCAGTGTTTTTAAGTGCGTTTTTGGCGATGTCATAGGGACAGTTGACCACAAGTGAACAAACGGGGTTCGTCGCCTGTCTGCTACAGTACATATATGGAACCTAATTCATCTCATCTTTCAGAATATTCTCATTGCTCTTAGTCGGTAGAAAATATACTACAAGCGCGTTTGAGGTTTGTTTTTGTTTGTACAGGATCTTGATCGAGAATCATCTCTCGTGTGTCCTTTTTCAAATTTTCGTCCTGGAACCTAAGACAGTTTATTATTATTTTTTTTTTCAAATAGCGGAATTTGGGGCAAGTGTGCCACCAAGCATTTTTCCTTAAAAACTTTAGTTTAACACTTTGACCGCCGGCCTGACGTCACAGTTTTTGAGTGAGCACGTAGCGCATGGCAAGAGAGAGATGAGAGCGACAGTTTCTCGTGCCACTGTATCACTCTTTTATTTCATTGCGATAAGCGGCGTAGCACATGTCGTTCTCGTTCTCTCTTTCCTACCTCGTTCGTTCTCAAGAGAATTACTGAGCGTCAGATGCAAAACTGAACGGTGAGCAAACCCATCATACGAATTTATATGACACGGCGCTTAAAGTGTTAATGATCAATTGTGTATACAGTTGGTTGCTTTCCAATGACTAGGTATACCGAGCCGAATTTCATATAGACCAGTCGATATTTCCCATTGTTTTGAACTGATTTATATTGAGTTTCAAAATTGAGCAGAATATTATAATTTTTTATTCCAACCAAATAAGTTCTCAACAATCATGCGAACAATCAATCGAGAAAATATTTACACCACCGTATAGCTGAGAAAACGCGAAATTTTTTGTGAGGTTAGTTGAAAAGGGGTGGCACACTTGCCCTAAATTCCGATATCATATTTAAATAAAGTTCAAATTATTAAATTACTTCAGCTCAGAGCCTGGCGAGAACTGATCGGAGCTTCTAATTTTTTCCATGTGTTCCTGTGATATATGTCCCTGTGCAATGGAGGCGCCTGATCAAAATCGGCAGAACGAAATCGAGCAGTTTGAAAGCTCACCCGACTTCTCTCACAAGGGTTATTTTATTCTACTATAATCAATGCAGTCATAGCAGCTGTAGTTATAGCTTGCTAGATGTCTTAAATACTGTTTGAATTATAGCTGGCTAGATGCCATAAAAATATAGCAAGAGGAACCCGTTCAAACCCCTCGCAATGATTAACAGGAAGCTTAAAGAAGCTAGTGACCCATGAAGCCAGTTACACCGCATGACTAGCTAGTAAAAGTAACTTATTGCGATTAAGTGAGAAGAATCGGATTGTACTCAATTAAAAAGTGAAAACTAATAAGAAAAAAACAACTATTATCCCATCACAAATCTTGTTTCCAGTCCCCCCTCTTTTTTTTTACACATACCATAGTTCGGTGGACTCCGGAAGGAGCTACTCTCGGGCGGCAGTTCCATCGGTGGCGGTATTTGACTAGGTACAACATCGACAGCACTCTCCATTATCCGGCTCGCCAGCACCGGGCGTCCGTTCGCATACATCGACATGGTGGCGCTATAGTTCGGTGGATTGGTGGGCAGCAGGCCCGACAGATGCCCGACCCCGCCGGTACCGCCACCGGTCACACCACTGCCCCCCGTAAACCCGCCGGCAGCGTGTGCCGACGATGGGGGTGGATATTGCGGTGGACCCATGAGGCCTCCGGCGGTGCTGGCAACACCAGAACCACTGCCGGTCGTAGTTCCGGTCGGTCCGACACAACAGTGGGCCGGCGATTGCGAGGGGCTTATTGTTAGACCTGCGCTACCACCACCACCGCCACCGGCGTGTTGCAGATATGCCGCGTGTGGATGGTGGAAGTGCGACAGCGTACTGTTCAGGTGCCCCACAAGCCCCCCGTGATGGTGCCCGTGGTGATGGTGATGCATGTTGGTGAGCG